>JXTB01000823.1:3019-37741 GCA_002914805.1 Parasponia andersonii | reverse complement strand
AGCAGACCCTCAAGGCGAGCATTATCTCTGCGTACCTCTGCGACCTCGTCCCTCAAACCCAGGACGGCCTCATGGGCCCTCTCCGCCTTTCTGTTTGTTTCTGCCAGGGCGGCGAGCACCTGATCCAGCTTCTTTCCCAGGTCCGGTCGTTCCTCTTGGGAGCTTCCTTCGGTATCAGGACGGGTACTCCTGGTCGTCATTCTTGAAGGTGCCATCAGACGTTGTATGGCTTTTGTATTCGGGGATGGCGCGTTTGCGAGCTCCTCGCTCTCTTTTCCACGCTCAACCTCTTTCCCACAGATGGCGCCAAACTGTTGGAGCGGTTTCTCACCAGTCGTCCACGTGTCTTGAACTGCTGATGCTGGATTCTCCAACTGTTCACGTGTCCTTGCTATCTCAAAACTCTCTGAACTCCAAGCAAGATCGGAGAGGAGGGGGTGGCTACCTGCAAAGACTCTCCGATGCTTAAGTCAGTGGTTTTTCTTTGCGTTTTGGTAGCAAGGAGAAAAATATATCAGTCTCAATATCTATCTCTTTGTCATGTTTTCTTCTTTTTTTCTTCTGCTCTCAGACTGTTTTTTCTTTACAAGTATTTTTTTTGTGCGAACCTTCTCTCTCTGAATGCATAGCTTCCATATATGTAGTCCTCGGATAGTGAACAGTGTTCTTCTCTATCTTTGGAAAAGTAAATATATATTCATAAGTACCTTTCACTTCCAGATCTTTTTAAACCATCATGGGCCGAGATTTCTGTGACCTCTTCTGCGCTACCGCGGCCTGATTTTCGCCGCCTCCTATGGCTTCAATCTGTCAGGGGCGAGATTTGGGCACATTACCGTTCTTTCAGGACGGCTTGTCCCTGTGCGCGCACCTACCCAGAAACGCATTAAATGCTCTGTCCGGGTCTGGAGCCGCGGTGCTGTTTTCCATTGCATCCAGTCTGAAGACCCTTGGGGCTTCTGACCCCTACGACTGTTGAGGTGAGGGTCGCTGTTCCTAGACAGCAGACCCTTGGGGCTTCAGACCGCCAGCTGTCGTGGTTTCGAGGTCTGACCGACTGAACCGTTTGGGATCAGCGGTGGATTCTGCCTTAAATTCGGAAGACCCATAGGCCGAAGGCGAGATCACGTGCGATCCGCGTGACCCCTCTCGTGGTTCAAGGTTCAGGAATGGGTCCCACAATAAGTGTCCATTTAGACTTAAGTAATTGTTTATTCTCTATATTACTTTGTTAGTTATTGTGTTATTTTGAGGCTAATTACCTTATTTTATATTTATTAGGTGTCAAATGAGGAAAATATTGAAAAGGAAATGAAATGGGGCGAGTTGGAGTGAAATTGGATCAGGTAGTTTAGCATCGCATTGACAGGGTTCTAGCACCGCAGTGATGGACCCCATTGCTCATACTCCTATTGCAGATGATGAAAAAAATATTTTATGACCTGTGGACCCGAGACTCAGTGTTGCAGCGCTAGTTCAAGTGCGATGCGGCGTCCGAGTCATAATACGAGGGACAGATTTACACCTAAAGACCTAGAGAGAGGAAGACGAGGAGTGCTTGGAGACAGGAGTTACAGCTGTTCTGCGTTCTTCTTTCTTTCTTTTTCCTTTGCTTTTGTTTTCTAGTATCATGTTTTTATTGTAAATTCTTATATATGCTAGATTAGTTTATGTTAGGTTCAGGGTGATTTTGAAGCTCTAAACATGAATATTTGTTAAGTTTTCAGTTTATATATTAATTACTTTATTTAAAATTGTTATTATTCTTCTATGTTTTAATGATTACGATTTCTATTTTGATATGTTTAGGTGGCCAACTAAATAGATCTTGATAGATTTTTATAGCTAGTTTAGAATTTTAAAGTCATAATTATTGAGGTATTCGAAGAATAAGTGGTAAACCATAACAAATTGAATTGAGGTAATTGACTAATTAGTTGTAGTGAAGAACAATACTCTCAGTCAAAGATAATTCAAGTCTGTGTGATTGTTACTAAGATACTGGTTATCTTTTTCTACTTAATGCATTGATTATATTAAAACTGATCGACGATATTTTTCTAATTGATAGGATCGAGATGAATAGCATGTTTTGTCTAGTGAAAATATAAGAAAATATTGAGATAGTACGAGCATACGAATCATATATGGTTAGTAATTTTGATGAGTAATTAAGTATAAAATATGGTAATTAAATGATAGGAATGTTAGAAAATAAAACAAACTTTATTATTCACTTAAATACTTTTATAAGAGAAAATTCTCAACTTCACTCTTCAAGCTTACTTACTGTTGATGGAGGTTTTATCAACAATAAAGTTATAAAAAATCAAGAGATGTGGCTTGTACGAATTGAAGTAGTAATCAAAGCAAATAAGGAGAGAGGGATTTATAGTGGTTCAGCCCCAAAAAAGATGAGCCTATGTCCACTGTTTTCTCATTAATTTATGAATAATGATGAACACTCAAGGTTACAATTTTGTCTGGGAATCGGAAAGACTCAAAAGCTATTGAAGAATATTAACGCCTTAGACTACCCAAACTTGAATTTGCTCTGACTTCTATTCTCTGTGACTTGTTTCTACCCAGAACTTGATGTGTTTTTTCCGGAACATAGAGCCCCCCTTTATATAGATAGAGGTAACCTTAATATAGATAGAGGTAACCTTATGCCCCTAGGTTCCTTATGTCTCTAGGATCCTAATTGTATAAACGGGTAACTATACAATTGGGTAACATACAAAAATAATTGGATAACTATCCAAAACGGATAACTAGTTAATCATAAATAGGAATCTTCAGTTTCCCTTTCCTTGTAGGTTTCTTCCATAGCGTTTACTTGTCTCCCTCTTCTTGTAGGTTTCCTTTATGGCAGTTACGTGTTTCCTTTTCCTCATAGGTTTCCTGTTTGTCATGGCAAACTGCACGGAGAAGGTCGCACAAAACCTTTGGAAGAGGTCGCATATAACCATCATGGGGGAGGTCGCATATAATCTTCACGGAGGAGGTCGCATATAATCCTTATGCGACCTTAGGATTTTAGACCGCACAACAATTGCCCCCCAGCTCCATTAGTTCTTTAGGACGAAATGGAGCTTCTAATTACTGTGCGACCTTGTGATGTCATAAAACCTGTGATTTGAGTAATCGAAGATCCGTCAGATTCCAAATCTCCTCTTTCAAGATCACGCGTATCCTCCTTTCTGTCAAAACGGAACACGTGTAGCTAGGAACGAAATTCGAGGAAGCCTGATTGACACCAACCGTTACCAAATCTTTCCAAATCTTTTCAAATTTTAAATACTCCTAACTTTTCGGATAGATTCAAATCCCGCGCAGTCCTTAGCCTTCAGATTTAAAATTCAAATCCTCCGATCTACAGCTGCGATCTAACGGTGGTTAGGTTATAAGTATCAGAAATCATCCGTCTCTGTCTCATTTTACTCAGAAAACTTCAGAAATCTCAAGAACCCTAACGCCGTTCTTCCTCCCAGGTCGCTCCAATCGCTGCTGCTTCTTCATCACCGTTCCGAATCGACTCTACTCAATCTCTTGAAGAAAGGTCAGTGTCTTCTCTTATTTCTTTCATTATTGAAAACAACTTCAATCTAGGAATAAACTTATTTCACCGAAGTGAAATAAGAAATTTGTTCCTTTTATACTCTCTTTTTTCTTCAGTCCGTAGAGTAGAATTGCTAGAAATGATCCTACGAAGAGAATCTCCAGGGTCTGATACCCTAATTTATTCTTATTGAACTGACGGTTAATTTACTGATGAACTGCTCGAACACTTCTGATGAACTGCTCGAACACTTTCTGACGAACTCGTAGATCATGCAACTTTAGGATAAATACCTAGAATGTTAGCATAGTAGTCTGAATCCCTGCCTATTCCTTTTCAGATATCTAGTAGTGAAGAACTATTTAGGGAAGGAAATGCCTTTTCTGGGGAATCCGGCTCAAGTGTTAGTACCATTAACCTTGAGGATTATCCCGCATCCGAACCCGAGATAGAAATAACTGGGGCAAGACAAAGTAGTCCTCGACAAAATAGAAAGTAGTAATCTTGGTTCAATGTTAACAAAAAACTCAAACAATCCAAACACCACGACAACACACTCCGAGCATTACCAAGATAACGAACTACCGTCAAGATGACTTCTTACTCCTCTTGATCACCGAGATCGCACTGGATACAACCTGAGGAAGAAGGTAGGGGGGTGAGCATAAAATATCCAGTAGGAAAAACAATTATCCCGTCGAAAACATTTTAGTGATGGAGAATTCCTACATAGTTAGTTTAGTCCAAAACATACATATATATAATCCAAACTGGAAATCCATAAATATATATATAAGCAGTGTAATCAAAACCATTCAATTCATATATGCACATGACACAAATCAACCCATACCCATGAGCTCTCATCCTTTCATCTGTGGAAACCCAGGATGATGGCACTAAGTACACCTAACAGCCTGCCTGACATCTAAGCCCATACCCGGAGGGGACACCCGTGTGTCACCTACCAAACCTGGAGGGGCAACCGAATTGCCTATGCCTGCCAAATGGGGAGGTAATCAGAAGTAACAAAACCCCGTGCGGGTTTACGGATTCTGCACTGACGGTAGCGCGCGCAGTGGCACACTGTAAACCCACGATGCTAACATGGTGCTCGTGTATGATCCTATGACACGTGCAATACAGAACTGAAGTATGAAAATAATTATGCTCGGGTTTTTCAATAAAATCAGCATATTAGGATTTATAGAAAAACGGGCAGCATAACGACCCTATTTTTAATAAACCTAAAATAACTTGCACTCAGAAAATTCCTAGAGCAATACAATACATATACATCATACAATCTATTCCCATCACAGATGTTCAAGAAAACCAAAAATCACATTTGTTCTCATATGTTGGATAAAATAAGTTTTATTCAAAAATGACATAAAACAGAGGTAATGGAGTCCCTACCTCACTCGAATAGTGATACCACACTATCGAATCCTCAAAGTGTCGTTGACGATCGCCCGGAAGGTCAGGAACCAATTGCAAGCCCTCGATCGTCCTCTTGCAAAATACCAACTTCTCAACGGAGCTTCAATTCCATAAACGGACCTCTTCACTGAATTCCTAGCACCCAAAATAGCTAGGTTAGACATATAACTTGTCCAATTCGGGTCCGCAAATCGAGGTAAATCTCAACCATCCGATCTCGATTTCCGTGCCATTCACCAAACATAGGCAATATATATATCAAACTTTTCCATTTTCTGAGTACAATCCAAAAATGACATCAAAAACACAATCCAATAGCCGAATCAAAAAGTCAAACTTAAACTCAAAATATCCAAAAATGGCAACTTTCAATACGGACAAAATGTGGTTGAGATATATATACCATGATGATTCTTGCGATGAGACGAATCCAACGGGACTGGTTGGAGGTCGAATGGTGGCAAGAATCGTCGTCCGCGGCCAAAAATCCGATTCAGCCTCTTGGAGCTTTGCTGGCGTTGCAGGCGACCGGGGACGGGTAGTGCAGTTTCGGCATCACACGGGGATGCTTCACCGGTCGGTTACTTGGGCGGACGATGGCAACGACGGTTACTGCGGCCGTCTGACATCGACGGGCAGAGATAGATCCGAGAGTGAGAGAATCGGGAGGGAAGAGAGAGAAAAGAGAGAGAGAAAGAAAAAGGACAGGGCACGTGACCCTATCTTATAGGGCTGTGCAATTTTTCAAAAATTGTACATAAGTCCCTAAAATTTCTAATCTCTTTCAAATCAGTTCCCGAAAAATTGCAATTGAGTACTTCTGTACAAAACTTTTGCAAATTAATCCCCCCAATATTATATCCAGAAAATTAGTAAAATGTCCAAATTACCCTCCCAAAATCCGGGTTTTTACACTTATACTGAAAAGTTGAGACAAGTAACAACTAAAAAAGTCCTCTGCAATGCAAAAAAGGAGAAGAGAGAGAGGATTACATTGCCTAATCCCAGGAGAGCATGAAAAGTAACCATAGGAGGCCCCATATAGAAGGACTGAAATATGGGCAAAACTAAAGATGGCCGAGACCAAAGCAGTGAAGATAGTCGAAAAACCAAAGGACTTGAAGTCCTCCAGAACAAAGGACCAACTAATAGAGTCAAAAGTCTTACGAATGTTGATCTTTAAAGCAACATGACCACCAAAAATCGAATTGCTTAAAGAGTAAAAACACTCAGAAGCTCCCAAGATACAATCACCCATCTGCATACCTTTCGCAAACCCAAACTGATTCGAAGAGACAATTCAAGAACTAATAGGTCCTAGCCTGGTAGCAAGAATCTTAGTGAAAACATTGAAGAAGAAATTCCCTAAAGCAACAGGTCCAAAATTGCTCAATCTTATTTGCCATTGTAACCCTAGGGATAAGGACTATAAAATTAGAATTAACACCAAGGAATATCTTACCGATACAAAAAAACTCCTAGACTGTGAAGACAAAATCATTACCTAAAATAGGCTAGTAATTGTGGAAAAAACTCCCAATGTAGCCATTCGGACCAGGCACACTAGAAGGATCCATGTCAAAAATAATGTTTTTAATTTCTTGCTCCAGAGGAAGGCTTAACAAGCAAGCATTATCGTGTTAGGTAACCAAAGTAGGAACATGCTCTCGAATAATAGAGAAGTCAGTTGGAGAATAATTCAGCTCAGAAAATAGAGAAGCATAAAATTCAACGACATAAGCTGCAATATGATTCAGATCAATCACAATCTCGTCATTCATAATCAAAGAAGACAAAGCCTTGTTAACTTGATGTCTCTTAAGGGTCGCATGGTAAAAAGAGGAGTTAAGGTCCCTTCATTTTAAAAAACGAATACGACACTTGTCTCTCAGAAAAGAATCAAGCAGAGTTAAAGCAATATCTAGAGCAGCCAAAGTAGCCTCTTCCCAAAAGATCTCCTCAGAAAAGTCATCAATTTGTAGCCTCTAAAAACTTCCCAATTCAAAGTACGAAGAGAAGCTTTGAGATTCTATATAGGACGAGAGGTGGGCAGCTTGAAACCTGAGTAGACCAGACACCAGAAACGAAATCGAAGAAGATGGGGTCATCTATCCAAACATTCTGAAAACAAAAAGGTCGAGGACGAGGAGTTCCTGAATCCCTGCCAAACAAAAGAAAAGGATAGTGATTTGAATGCAGAGAGGCAAAGTACTACAAGACAAGTTGGACCAGAGATTAATAAACCCAGAGGTAAATACAGCTCTATCTAAACAGGAAAGAACCAGACCTCTATCTAAACAGGAAAGAACTAGACCCCTCTCTCCTCTACCAATTCTGGTGTAAAAAGCACCCTTAGTGTCCAGATCAATTAGAGTAGAAGCACACAAAAAACAGTAAAGTCAAAACAAGAAGCAAAGTATGTAGTATCCGTTGTCTTATGAGAGCCCAGAACAGCATTAAAATCACCTAAAACATAACAAATAGGAACAACTATGTCCAAAAGAGAACTCCAAAGCTCCCTTCTAGAAGAAGATGAGGAAGACATGTTGAGAGTGATTACAAATGACCAGCAAATTTTGAATTCTAATCGAAGCAGAAACCCAAATAGTGGGAGTGTCCACCTCATCAGTCTAAACTAAAGACAAACCAAAAAGATCTGAAATAGCATTAAGAGAACAGAGTGGCTCAGCCAAACACACCAAATCCGGTGTATAATGAACACAAAAGTCTCTAAGAGCAAATTGAGGTACTCTTATTAAAAATACCTCTACAGTTGCAATAAATTACCTTCATTTGGAAACAAGCCATTGTGCAACCCGAGGGCTAAAATTGGAGTCAAAGACCTAGTCTTTTAGGATCTTGCTCTCAGTCCCGCTGGAATTATCAAACACCTCCTAAAAAGAGACATTCACATCATTTTTACCAGAAAAAGCCACGTCAATCCTTGCCCTATCTTTCTTGACTACTTACTACGTATCATGTTTTTTTTTCACAAAAAATCTAAAACAACTAGCATGCAGATGCGTACAATAGCGAAATTTGCATAGCCATATACAAGATCACAATGCATATTGAAAATGACTTTTAACAACTTTCATTGATTGTCATAAAATGTATTTTTTCTTGTAGTATAAATATCTCATATATGCCACCACCACTTACACCAAAACAAATTTTATCAAAAAATAAAAATAGAAGCAGAAATTAAATTTCCTTTGGAAAAACAAACTAACTAAAAGAGGACATAATGGTTTGAACTTTTCTTGATCTCTGAAGCAGAAAAATTTCTCTACCTCTCAACAAAACACCAATTTTGCATGGCTCTGAAGCGTTCCTCCCGTTTAGATGACCCACCTGCTACTTCTTCATCCGAACAAGAGGATAAGGACAAGACGAAGAAGAGGACAAGGACAAGACGACGCCTCTATCATCTCTAGCTCTGGCAGCCAAGAAGAAAAAGGCACCTGATTCATCTTTCGGATACTGGAAGAATTTTGCTCAACTCTAGAGCGAGCATGATGAAATTAAGATCTTAAAGGGAATGACCAAATTTTTTTGTGAAGAAGGGAGCCAATCCCTTCGAGGATATGAACTCATTCCATGAGTTTATGAAGAAAACGTTCTTAGAGACTTCACCAAATCTCAACTAGCTAATAAAGTTTGGAGGTTGAAGAAGTTGTTTCAGGAAAAGTGTAACTGCATGAAATCCCACGACGAAAAGGTCCTTGAATTGTAGAAGAAAATATGGGGTAGTGAAGGGAACAGTCGAAATCCGAAACTGCCAAAGGCTCTGGCTTCGTTGAAAGCAGAGCTGCTTTCCTTGCGTGAAGCTCTCAAAGAGGTTGAGGAATTGAGCTTAACTAAATTTGATAAGAGTTTTGGGGAATTGGGTGTTGATTTGCTTTGATTTCTGAATCAAAGAAGCAAAGTTGGAGGCCAAGTGGAAGGAGATACGACTTGCTGAATTGGATCTTCATATTGAGAGGATACAGTTGAAAAATGAACAAGTCCAGATGATTTTGGATGTGTTGAAGTCGTCTCATCATTAGAATATGATGGTTTCTGTGGTAACCAAGAATAATTGGCTTTAGAGTTTTTTTTTTCCCGTTGGTGTATGGTGTTTATTGTTTCAAATATTTGTAGTTTGTTTTTAATAAGATATTTGTAATTTTTTTTTTTGGTAATAAGATATTTTCATTTCATTTTTTACTTTTTTTTTTTTGATGATCGGCTTTTTTTTTTTAGCTATCCAAGGTGTCTACGAAGGACTTGTGGGTTGTCTAATTTGACCCATTTTGAAGAATTCTTGGAAGATGGCAAAGAGACAAATCGAAAGGCCTCTGACCATCTGTTGGAACGGTTTCTCACCAGCCATCCACGTGTCTCTGAACCGCTGATGCTGTATTCTCCAACTGTCCACGTGTCCTCGCTATCCCAAAGTACTCTGAACTCCAAGCAGGGTCGGAGAGGTGGGGGTGGCTACCTGCAAAGACTCTCCGATGCTTAAGTCAGTGGTTTATCTTTGATACAGGGCAGCAAGGAATTAGTTCAGTATGAGTATATGTTTGTTTCTAGCTCATAAGCTTTTTTATGTACTTCTCTCTGTAAGCGTACATGCCCCTCTCGGGAACGCATGGCTCATATATGTATAGTCCTGAGATTGTGAACCATACGGGTCTCAATCTCCAGACTGAGTTCCTTTCTCCTCAAAGTCTTTTTCAGAGATCACGGGCCGAGATTTCCGTGATCTCCTCTGTATTGCCGTAGCCTGATTTCCGCCGCCTCCTACGACTTGAATCTATCAGGGGTGAGATTTAGGTAAATCGTCGTTCTATCAGGACGGCTTGCCCCTTGCGCACGCCTACCTAGGATCGCATTAAATGCTATGTCTGGGTCTGGAGTCATGAGTTCCTTTCCATTGTATTCAGGTGGAAGACCCTTGGGGCTTCCGACCCCGCAATTGTCGAGGTAAGGGTCGGACTGGGCCGAGACTGTCCAGGGTCTGTGATGGGCTTAGCCCTAACTTCGGACGGCCCAATGGCCGATTGTGAAATCACGTGTGACTCGCGTGGCCTTTAACTAATCACTCTGGACACCTGTCGGACGGTGGACCCCTTTTGTGACCTGTTCACTCGCTCAGCCGTCCACATGGTGTATGACTTGGGAACGGGTCCCGCAACTGCCCCCATCTCCCTACTTGACGGATTCATTTTCGTCAAGTAGGGAAGTCGTTTATCCGTTCCTCCAATTTGGGGGATGCACGTGGCTCCCCCCGCAGACGCGTGATTTGCCACTTTACTAAAATCTGGTCTTCTGACTATTCGGTCTCCTTTACTCACCCCCCTTTTCCAGAAAAACTCTTCGGCTCCCTCTCTATAAAAGCTGCAATTACGCTCATTTGCCACTTTACTAAAATCTTCAATCATTCTAGCCTTATAAAATCCTAGGGTTTCCGCTTCCTTCCCCTTTAGAGACTTTTACTCTTTCAGTCGTATTCAGAATAATGGCTTCAAGTCAAAACCAAGAATTGCACCCCGTCGTGGATTCAGAGCTGGATTCACTGAGGAGGCAGCTCTGCCTCCCCGGAGGAGTGACGCTACAATGGGTTGAGGGCCCTGCAGACTGGTATCTTCGTCCTTGTGCCCCTGAGGGTTCCATCATCCTGGGCAGAAAGCATCTGGATTGGCTGCGATTCCCTCTTTCTCCCCTGATCCACCAATTCTTTGCTCTGACAGGAATCCATCCGATGTAGCTGAATGCAAATGGGGTCATGATTCTGATGGGGCTTTCTGCCCTGTTAGTTATCTATAACATGCATATCAACCTGGTGGTGGTCTTTTATGCTTATAAGCTTACCCTTATCCCCAAGAAATGCTTCTACCCCACCTTCTACCTCAAACCGCTGCCAGGACGTCATATCTTTTGGGGGTTACCGCGGTCAGACAAACAATGGGACTCTCACGCCAGGCTATACGCCGTTGGAGGGTAGTGGTGCTCCCCTTGGGTGAATCGAGAGCATTTCCAAGTTCCCTCAACTTTCCTGTAGAGTAAGTGTTAGGTCGTGATTTTTGGGTCCGCGCCTTCTCCCTATGTAATTGCTCATGTTATTTTGTCTTGTGCAGCCTCGGAAGAAGAGAACAGGTTTGAGCCGTATTTGTCGGCAGCGCGCCTCAAAGGCCTGGAGGGGAACATCATCTTCGGATCTCCCGGGGAGTGTAGGCACATCCAGGCCATCCTCAACCCCCTAATGATGAACATGATGCCCAGGATGGTTTCATACCTCCCATTCCCTTTGGATACCTGGGTCATCACCAAACAGATGCGGAGCCGACTCGACGCCTTTACCCTGAACTGATTCCGCTGGGACGAACATGACCGGATCACCATGGTGAGTCGGCAGGTTACGGCTTCAAGCCAGTTGGTGGGCACCAACGATCTGGTGGTACCGTCCAACCACGAGCTCGAGGAGGCCGTGAGGCTTATGGCCGAGGAGTGCATCAGGCTCCGCAAGGAGGAAACCGCCGTCCCCAAGAGGGCTAGGGCTAAGTTCATTTTCTCATCCTTGAGCCTTGTGGGTCGGATTGTGGCTGTGAGCTAAACATGTTATTTGTTCTTCGCAGGTTCTGAGACAGGCCCATCGGCTGACCCCTCACCCGTCAAGGGGTGAGCCGCGACACATAAGGCTCACGCCAAGGCACCCGCTGGCCGGTGCCTCGTGGTGCTTTTAGGAGGTGAAATGCCAGTGGTCCCCCATCTGGGGGACCGTCTGCCACACAGATCGTGCATGGGGAAGAGATGACGCCGAGTCCGGCTGGGGGGTCTGCTGCAGCAATCTCGTCCACCCCTGACTCCGGTTCGAAATTGAGCACTGTTAGCCTCGATGGAGAGATCGCCGAGCTCAGTGGGGGGCCTCCGAGATTGAAATCTAGACTATCCTCCCCTCCCCTGGTCCCCACAAAGCGGCAATGCGAGGTCGGCTCGTCCAACGAAGAAGAGGGTCGGGTGGAGAAGAGGGGCAGGGTTGCCCCCTCGTCTGACAGTGATGACGACGGGGCGACGCTGACCGTTCTAAGGAGAAAAAGGTCGATGCACAGTGGCCTGCCCAGAGGAGATGCACCACCTCCCTCCGTGGCCGATAGTGCTTCTGATGGCGCTGGACTTCCCTCCGTCCCTGTCACCATTGCCTTGGAGGCGTGCCCGGCGGGTGGAGAGGGTGCCCTTATAGCCAGCGGGGCGGGGCCGTGTTCCCCAGGTGCGGGCGACGCCCAAAGGGAGGGTCCAACTGCAGAGCTGGAGCTGGAGGCACTCTCTTTGGAGAACGTCGAGCTTGTTAGCAACCACACCTTTCCGCAGATTTGGTCTACTCGGTTACTTCTATGTTTTTCAACATCTTTGCTAAACGCTGACCCCCCCCTTTTTTTTTTAACTTGCAGCTGGCTGCCATCCATTCTTTCTATTCCTCTCGTGTCAGGGATCTGACCGAGGAGCTGAGTTCCCGCTCTGCACTGGCCGAGCGCAGCGAGGCTGCCCTCGCCGAATTGAGGTATGACTTCGATATATATCGAAGCCTCGAGGAGGCGAGGGTCAGCAGCGCGGTGGCTCACGCTCTGAGCGTTGAGAGGAACAGACACGAGGAGCTGGCTACGAGACTGGCTCAGGCGGAGGCTGACAAACTTGCCCAATCCAAAGCCGCTAGACTGGCCCAGGACGAGCTGAGGGTCAAGGAGCAGGAGTTACAGAGAGCGGGGGCAGAGATGGGACTGGCCTTCGTCACTCGTGACAGGGCAGTTGAAGATGCCAAGGAAGTGAGAAAAGCCGAGGCGATAGCCAAGCTAGAGGCCTACTCTCTGCAACGCATACTTAACTGGTCCCACGAGGTAAACCGATATCTCTTCTTGGATCACAAAAATCTGATGGGTGCTCAGGTGGAGATGTCTCATAAACATAGCGAGGACCTCGCCGGTATTAACACTTTATTAGTCAACTTATCAGGTTGGCGGCGCTGAAGGATAGGCTGGCGGATGCGGAGAAATTAAAAACGAGGTACCAGAGGTAGGTGGACGTCCTTTCTGCGGAAAGTTACAGGTCTGGCTGGGAGAATAGAGAGTTCGAAGGCCACGCTGAGGTGGTGATGCCAAACCAATTTGAAGATCAGAAAGGCATCGAGAGGGACTACTACTCTGTCAAGCACTATATGCAGTAGCTCGGGGATGAGATCAGTATCACGTATCCGGCTGATGTGCTGAAGATGCTTGCCGCGGAAAAGGACGGGCCCTCTACATCTGCTTCTGGTGCCATAGAGCTTATCCCCACTTCTGGTCTGCCAGATCGAACTTCGGAAGCCCCTGACACTCAGCCTAGTTTTGGGGTCTCAATCGGTGAGGGGTCTGGCGCGGTCATTGTATCTAGTGACGAATCTGACCCTGCCATGCCACCCTCCACCGGGGCCGGTCCAGGCACCGGGATTGGCTGCGATCCCATGGACGGAGGTAACTAGGGTCTCTAATTTTGTACATTTGTAAAGCTGACCTTTGTTGTAATCCTTCGAATAAATAATAAGAACCGTGCAATTCTCTTTAGTCTGTTTTCTTTTTCTTTGTTGATCGCGTCCGACCGTCTATATAAATAATTGTATGGACTCGATTTTGGACTATTAGTGAGTCTTCCTTGGGTCATGACTGCCAAGATTAGTTCCGGAGATAGGGGTGCAAGTTTGACTCATCCGTTTTCATGGAGGCATAACTCTTGTTATAACTTGTTTTGGCAGAGTTTGATGCGCGCGTGTGGTTGGACTTTTCCGACCCCAAATGGGACCGTGCTCGAAACCAGCTCTAGGGATTGGTCAACCATTGTTTGGACCCGTCGTTGCAAAGGATAAGGCCTGGGCTTGGCTCTTACGAGGAACAAACAGGGCACTATCACTCTGACGTCTCCTTAAGAGTCCGTTCTAGACCTGTATCCCGTAAGTAGGGTTCATGAGTGCACACCACTATTAACCGTGTGCTTTGTATTTTTAGGACATAATAAACAGGCTTTAATCTTAATTTCTGTCTTCACGTTTTGTTTGGTTCAGGACTACTTCCAACGGGTAGACTCCAAATCCGTTCACATCCTGATCATGCGAAAATAAATCATCCCCCGGGTAGAGCCTGTTTCCCTTTAGCTCTTCATGTATCCAAAACATTCCTTAGGGAGGGTCCACTTCCAACGGGTGGATCCCGACCCTGCTTTCCTTTAGCTCTTCATGTAGCTAAAAATGTTCCTTAGGGGGTCCGCTGGCAAGCTTTTGGGTTGCGCACCCCCTTTCTCCTCGTACATTTTCTCGGGTCATTGGCAAGTGTTTTATTACACGATTCGATTCCTAGAGTACGATCGTTTTCGAGGTCTTCTGCAAGTTTTTTTTGCGCAGCTATTTCCTCTTCGTACGTTTTCTCAGGTCGTCGACGAGCGACATGACTCCCATAGTACGAGCGTTTTTGAGGTCTGCTGGCAAGTTTTTGTTGCACAGCTATTTCCTCTTCGTACATTTTCTCGGGTCATCGACGAGCGACGTGACTCCCATAGTACGAGTGTTTTTGTGGTCTTCTGGCAAGTTTTTGTTGCACAACTNCTATTTCCTCTTCGTACATTTTCTCGGGTCGTCGACGAGCGACTTGACTCCCATAGTACCGGTGTTTTTGAGGTCTGCTGGCAAGTTTTTGTTGCGCAGCTATTTCCTCTTCGTACGTTTTCTCGGGTCGTCGACGAGCGACGTGACTCCCATAGTACAAGCGTTTTTGAGGTCTGCTGGCAAGTTTTTGTTGCGCAGCTATTTCCTCTTCGTACATTTTCTCGGGTCGTCTACGAGCGACGTGACTCCCATAGTACGAGCGTTTTTGAGGTCTGCTGGCAAGTTTTTGTTGCGCAGCTATTTCCACTTCGTACATTTTCTCGGGTCGACGAGGAGCGACGTGAATCCCATAGTATGATCATTGATTGCGTGAATAGTGCGTATGGTCCGCAACTGTGGAAGACCCTTTTTTGTGGCAACCTGGTATGATCTTTTGCCTGCGCAAACAAAACATTGGGTCTGCCGCTGTGGGCAGACCCTCTTCCGTAGCAGCCTGGTGTGATCTTTTGCTTGCGCAAACAAAACATTTGGTCTGCCGCTACGGGCAGACCCTCTTCCATAGCAGCCTGGTGTGATCTTTTGCCTGCGCAAACAAAACATTGGGTCTGCCGCTGTGGGCAGACCCTCTTCCGTAGCAGCCTGGTGTGATCTTTTGCCTGTGCAAACAAAACATTGGGTCTGCCGCTGCGGGCCGACCCTCTTCCGTAGCAGCCTGGTGTGATCTTTTGCCTGCGCAACTGAAACTTCGAGTCTGCCACTGTGGGCAGACCCTTTTCCGTGTGGCAGAAGACCTAACCTGTTTCGAAATTAAGTTTTATAATAATATAAACGTTCATATGGGTCTCACGCATGAATAGTGTGTGGGGTCTGCCGCTTTGGGTAGACCCCCTTTACCATAGCAACCTCAAAGATAAATCTATGCGGAAAAAAGAGAACTTGACCTATTTAAGATTTAGGCTTGTCAACAACATAGGCATTCACATGGTCTTACATCATATGTATGTGCCTTACACGTGATACTTTTTCAAGTGCTGAGCGTTCCACGTGTTCGGCACATTTTTCCCCGTCTTGAGTTCCTTCAGTAATATGCACCATTGTCGAGCGCTTTGATCACCTCATAGGGTCCGATCCAATTGGAGTCCAGTTTCGAGGAATTCCCTGTTCTAGCTTTCAAGACCCAATCTCCGGCATTAAATCGTCGGGCACTAACCTTTTTCACGTAGTAGGACCTAGCCTGCTGGTGGTATGAAGCCAGGTGGACCAGGGCCATGTTTCTCGTTTCTTCCAGGAGGTCTGTGTTGCGGCTTAACTGACGTTCGTTTAAGGGGGCATCTTTTACCTCTTCGGAGTGGAGGGTCGGGAGGCCGACCTCGGTCGGGATCATAGCCTCTGATCCGTAGACCATGGTGAATGGCGTTCTCCCAGTTGACCTCCGCTCTGTGGTTCGATGGGCCCACACAACGGCCGGCAGTTCTTCTAACCACTTGCCTTTAGCCTCCTGCAAGTTCTTTTTGATGTTGCTGAACATGGCTTTGTTCGTCGCCTTTGCTTGGCCGTTCCCCTGAGGGTAGTTCACGGAAGAGAAACTGAGCCTTATATCATACAGTTCGCACAACTCCTTGAGCTTAGCATTTTGGAACTACGTGCCATGATCGGCGTGTATCTTTTTCGGGATCCCGAATCGAAAGATTATGTTCTTCCAGATGAAGTTAATCATGTCTGCCTTATTAATAGTCATGTAGGCTTTGGCCTCTACCCATTTGGTAAAGTAGTCCATGGCCAGTAGGACGTATCTCTTTTCTCCTGGACTTCTGGGGAGCTCTCCGATGTTGTCCAGACCCCATTTGGCAAACGGCCAAGGGGTTATGTTCGAGTGAAGTATCTCCACGGGCTGACGTTTCATTGGGGCGAACCTCTGGCATTTCTCACATTTTTTGACGAATCTGGCTGCCTCTGCCATCATGTATGGCCAAAAGTATCCAGCCGTTAGAGCCTTGTGGGCGAGGCTGTGTCCGCCAGAGTGGTTGCCATATACTCCCTCGTGGATTTCCTCCATCAATTTTTGCGCTTCGACGGGACCTATGCAGTGTAGCATCAGACCCATTGTTGATCTCCGGTATAACTGTTCACCCACCATCGAGTACCTAGCAGCCTTCAATCTGACTAACCTTGCTTCCCGGGGGTCTGCGGGTAGGTTCCCCAACGTCAAATACTTTGTGATGGGTTTCATCCAACCTTCGTCAGCAGCTCCGGTTGCGAACACACGGTGTGCAGGGATCTGCGATGGGTCCTCCATGCTCCCGCCTTCTAAGAGAACTTCTATGCTTCCAGTGGTACCCCCGATTGACGCACTCTTAACTAGCTCGTCGGCCCTCTAGTTCATCTCCATGGGGATTGGTTCGAAATTGAAATTGCCAAAGCAAGCTTTTGCCCCCATTACCTTGGAGAAGTACCTGTGCAACCTCGGTTCTTTGACTTCGAAGTCTTCCCTGACCTGACCCACGACCAACTGCAAGTCGGTCTTCACGGCGATGTCCTCCACTCCGAAGTGCAGTGCCAGCTCAAGGCCTTGTAGCAGTGCATCGTACTCTGCCTCATTGTTACTCGCCTGGAAGCCGAGCCTCAATGCTTTCTCAACTCTGAGACCCATTGGGATCTGCAAGACTATCCTGATAACTGACCCTGAGGCATTTGTGGCTCCGTCCATGTAGAGTGTCCAGGATGAAGGGGGGCGAAGTTGAGACATCTGACACGGGCCATGCTGCTTGCCGAAGGATTCGATTTCCACCAGAAAATCCGCCATGACCTGTCCTTTCTTCCCCGCTCGAGGCCGATACTCGATATCGTATATTCCCAGCTCGATGGCCCATTTGGTCAGTCGTCCCGACAGGTCTGGTTTGGCCAAAATTTGACGGATGGGGAAATCCGTATACACGATTACCGAGTGTGCCTCAAAATACTGCCAGAGTTTCTTTTTGGCATTGACCAGAGTGAGGACCAGCTTTTCTGCCACACTGTATCGGGTTTCGGCATCCAGGAGCATGCGGCTTATATAAAACATCGGTTTCTGTTTGCTGTCTTCCTCGATGAACAGTACGGCGCTGACCGCTACCTCGGTCACCGCTAAATAGGCGTACAGGCGCTCCCCCTCTGCTGGGGAAGCCAGGATAGGTGGGTGACTCAGATACAGCTTGAGATCTGTCAGTGCCCTATCCTGTTCCTCCCCCCAGTTGACAGTAGAGCTTTTCTTTAAGCATTGGAAGAAAGGCTTGCATCGGTTGGACATCTTAGAGACAAATCGGCTCAGAGCGGCTATCTTCCCGACCAAGCATTGGACCTCTCGAATGGACGAGGGTCTCTGCACATTCGCAATCGAGGTTAGCTGGGTTGGGTTTGCCTCAATACCCCTCCTGCTCATGATATGTCCTAGGAACTGCCCAGAGGATACCCCAAACGCACATTTCTTGGGATTCAGACGCATCTGATGCTGCCTCACAATCTGAAATCATTTGTCTAGGTGCCTCAGATGGTCTGAATCTTCCCCGCTCTTCACGATCATATCGTCGATGTAGACCTCCATAGTCTTCCCTAGTAGACTGGCGAACATTTTATTCATGAACCTTTGGTAGATTGCCCCCGCGTTCTTCAGGCGAAATGGCATACGACTGTAGCAGTACAGACCACGCTCCGTGATAAAAGCTATGTGGATCTGGTCTTCTGCGTACAGGGGGATCTAGTTTTATCCGGAGTAGGCATCTAGAAAGCTCATTCTGTTGAATCCCACCGTCGCATCTACCATTTGGTCGATTCTTGGCAGGGGGAAGCTATCCTTCGGGAAGGCCTTATTCAGGTTGGTGAAGTCTATGCAAATACAGTCGTCGCCATTTTTCTTTTTCACCACTACCGGGTTGGAGACCCAACGCGGGTATATGTATTCCCTGATCAGACCGTTCTCCAGCAGCTTCTCTACTTCCTTGTTGATCGCCCTGTTTTTCTCTGGTGCGAACCTTCTGGGTTTCTGCCTGACTGAAGGGAAATGGGAATCTATGTTCAACCGGTGGCAGGAATGTGCAGGGTCTATCCCGGGCATGTCATCGTGGGACCACGCGAAGACGTCCTCGTTCCGCTTCAGGAATCCCAACGTCTCGTTCTTTTGCTCCTCGGGTAATAAGGCCCCGGTTAGAATCACCTTCGCCGGTTCTGCCTCTTTCAAAGAGACTGCTACCAGCTCCTCGATCATGGATTCTGGACAGTCAGACTCCTCTTCGATTCACTTCATGTATGCTGGCAGGCGGTCGTTTGATGCTATCCGTCCCCGGTTGCGGCGCTTGCACTCACGTCGCCTCCCCTCAGGGTGGCTGAAAAGTATTTCTTTGCGGAGCCTGGTCTCCCTTGATGTCAATCATGTAGGTACCGTCCTTTGATTGACATCTTAAGACCTGGTGGAGGGTGGAAGTGACCCCATGCATGGCGTGGATCCATCCCCTTCCCATGATGATGTTGAAGGAGGACTGGCAGTCAATGACGATGAAATCCACGTCCAAGCATCTCTCAGCATCGCAGACATTCAGGGTCACAACGCCCAAACGGCAGACCTTCGTGCTGTCAAAAGCAAACAGCGGCTGACAGGTCGGCCTAAGTGCACTTCGATCCAGACCCATATTCTCGAATGTACTGAGGAATAGGATATCGACGCTGCTTCCACCATCGACCAGGACCCTTCCGACCAATGCGGAGCCGATCTACAGTTTAATCACCAAGAGGTCATCGTGAGGCTGGCGTACCGTAGTTAAATCTTGCTGGGTGAAAACGATGGGGGTGGCAGAGGTGCGGCTTTCTCCCGACATCAAATGGTTGACAGAATGGCCCATCCCCCTTAAGCGCTTCACCCTACCCTCAGCTCTTTTGAGGCATCTTTCTTTTTCCTCTTGATCCTGGGTCGGCTCTGGCCTACCCACGATGGTCGACACTATCCTCAGGGTCTGCTCTCCTGACCCAGAGGCTTGGGTCTGCTTCCCTTTCTCAGGCCTGGTGACGTCTTCCAGCGGCTGGGTTCTGCCAGTTTTCACGTATTGTTTCAACCTGCCGGCGTGGATCACCATCATGACCTGAGCATAAAGGTTACGGCAGTGGACGGTGTCGTGCCCGAAGTCTTTGTGGAACTGGCAATACCTATTCCTATTCTTCATATACTCAGGGATGCCAGATTTGGGTGGGTCTTTGAAAATGCCCATGTCCTTGTTTTAGAGGTACATCACGTCGATCGGCATGTTGAGCTCATATTTCGGTAGAGGGTCACGGGACGTCTTCCTCCTCTTGCCACCTTCCTGACTGTCCCGGACAGGGGCTTCCTATTTTGGAGCCGGCCCTTGGCCCGGTGAGGGCCTCTTCACCCCTTGTGAGGCCGGGGTTTGTACTTGCGTTGTTGTTATCGCGGCAGAGGTCTTGGGCCCCTTCTGGTGGCTTTCCAGCACCCTGAATACCCCTTTCGACTTCGCCTGGACGTCCGCCATACCGTACGGAAGATTCAAAAGGAGGCGGTCCGATAGCATTGATCCTGGCTGCAGGCTCCTGACGAATGAGCCTGTGGCTTGGACCGAGTTGGCGTTATGGACCAGTGACATTACCTCGAGGAAACGCGAGAGGTACTCTCGCGGGGACTCATCTGCGGCTTGCTCCAAATGGTCTAGGTCTCGCATGGTTTTTTGTTGTCTCCGGACACCTGCGTACTACTTTAGGAAAAGTTTGCAGAAGTCTTCGAACCCGTTTATGGACTTTTCCAAGAGTTGTATGAACTATAGCAGGGCTGGTCCTACCAGGGTCATAGAGAAGACTTTACAGGTGATGGCCTCGTCCCTGGTTTCCAAGGCCATCTTCTGCTGAAAGTGGTATATGTGGTCGAGCGGGTCGGTTTTCCCCTTGAATGGCCTGAAGGTTGGGGTCGTGAAGTCCCTCGGTCTGGGTTCCATCTGGATCCAGTCAGCGAAGGCTGTCTGGTTGATCTCTCACACAGTTTGTTCAGCCAAATCATCGGGGGTCTGGCTATGATGGGCGCCGAGTCTCTTACCCAACTCCGCCATCATCTCTTACTTCCAGTCGGGGGGCGTACCTCCGGGGCTTCCATGGCTTCTTCCGCCCGTTGCCCCCCTGGTTTGGAAGGGTCTCGATTGGCTTTGCCGTGCCCCTTGCATCCGTGACCTGGATGGGGCGGGAGCTTCTCCTCGCGGTTGATTTCCGAAGTCTTGTTGGACTTCTTCGTCGAAATCTTCCCTCCGCTGGGTCCTGTCTTCACTCGCCAGCAACCTTTCGAGGCGGGCGTTATCTCTGCGTACCTGTGCAACCTCATCCCTTAAACCTAGGATGGCCTCGTGGGCCATCTCTGCCTTCCGGTTTGCTTCCGCCAGGGCGGCAAGCATCTGATCCAGCTTCTGCTCCAGATCTGGTCGTGCTTCTCGGGAGCTCCCTTCGGCGTCGGGACGTGTGCTCCTGGTTGTCATTCTTGAGGGTACCATCAGACGTTGTTTGGCTTTTCGTTTGGGGAGAGCGCGGTCGTGAGTCTTCTACTCTTTTTCTCACGCTCAACCTTTTCCCACAGACGGTGCCAAACTATTGGAGCGGTTTCTCACCAACCGTCCGCGTGTCTCTAAACCGCTGATGCTGTATTCTCCAACTGTCCACGTGTCCTCGCTATCCCAAAGTACTCTGAACTCCAAGCAGGGTCGGAGAGGTGGAGGTGGCTACCTGTAAAGACTCTCCAATGCTTAAGTCGGTGGTTTAGCTTTGATACAGGGTAGCAAGGAATTAGTTCAGTATGAGTATATATTTGTTTCTTGCTCATAAGCTTTTTTATATACTTCTCTCTGTAAGTGTACATGCCCCTCTCGGGAACGCATGGCTCATATATGTATAGTCCTGAGATTGTGAACCATGCGGGTCTCAATCTCCGGACTGAGTACCTTTCTCCTCAAAGTCTTTTTCAGAGGTCATGGGCCGAGATTTCCGTGATCTCCTCTGTATTGCCGTAGCCTAATTTCCGCCGCCTCCTATGGCTTGAATTTGTCAGGGGTGAGATTTGTGTAAATCGCCGTTCTGTCAGGACGGCTTGCTCCTTGCGTACGCCTACCCAGGATCGCATTAAATGCTCTGTCTAGGTCTGGAGTCGTGAGTTGCTTTCCATTGTATTCAGGTGGAAGACCCTTGGGGCTTCCGACCCCCCAAGCTGTCGAGGTAAGGGTCGGACTGGCCCGAGACTGTCCAGGGTCTGTGATGAGCTCGGCCCTAACTTCGGACAGCCCAATGGCCGATTGTGAAATCACGTGTGACCCGCGTGGCCTTTAACTAATCACTCTGGACACCTGTCGGACGGTGGACCCCGTTTGTGAGCTGTTCACCCGCTCGGCCGTCCACGTGGCGTATGACTTAGGAACGGGTCCCACACCATCTAAAAGAACTAACCTGTACTTTGCCCTGAACGATGGAGAATAAGTGGTAGAGCAATGTTTAAAAGTAAGGTATTTTTTTAATTTTATTTTTAAACTAACTTTAAAAACTCACGTGGCATATGCTACCATCAACATCATGGCCCGTGTTAAGTATGCAATCGGGGCTGAATAGCACGACTCCTTTTAAGCTTTATCACTTTTTTGACGTTGAAATTTCTAAAAATCAAACCCTACTTTTACTAATGATTACAATATATATATATAGGTCACCAGTCCAACAGGTATTTTTTTTTTTTTACCTATGCAAAGGTATCAATTTGGCCAAAAACAATTTAGCATGCATATTTTTTTATTGTAAAAAATAAGATAGAGAAAGAGCATTAATAATGCACATCTTTTCATGCACTTCATTATAGCCATTGGATCACCATTAGATGGTGATCCAACGGCTAAAAAAAATACCAACCCATAAGTAAAGAAAAAAAATACCTATTAGATTGGCAACCATATATATATATATGTCATATTATGGGCACTATTTATTTTAATATATATGTTTTAATATAAGGATACCAAACGATTTAATCTTACTAGAAAGAATCCAACCAAACTCTGCTCTTATTTGGAAATTTCAAAACCCGTCAAAGGATACCATTATCCCTCCTCTAAGTTATTCCGTCATATTCTTGACCCTTATCTCATTTTCTGAATTTTGTTTTTCATTTGCTCTTGATTCACACAAATAAGCTAAGTAGCATCTTCATTTTGAAACAATATACATGGTGGCAATAAAAGCCCAAAATTTGAGGGTCTCTTCCTATTGCAATACAACAAATAAATTTTTGTAACGAATTTTTCACACAGATGATGTCACTAAGTCACTGCTATTTAGCCAACCACATGCCTCACACAAAGTGTTTAGCAACACCTATATTAAAAAAGGTAAGTACTCACAAAGAAAGCACACTCAATCTTTTCATACGAGAACACCCACTTTTATTACTCTTAACAAAAGTGTTTACAGTCTAGGCAGGGATCATGCAAAAGTTTTTCAACCGTCCCCTCTGCCTTACACAACCGATCTATTTATAAGCAATGTGGCCAACAACCTTAGCCATCTAGGCAATCTAGTTGGACAATGAACCTAAACACAAATCCAGACTTCAGAGTTCCTCAGCCCGCACACTAGCTTCTCAGTGCGTCCCATGCCTCAATGGGTGTCCACCATTTGTTATGCTTGTTGCGTGTGTTTTAGCCACAATCTTAGGCATTCTTGAGAAATTCCTTTCCCCAGGTGGCGTGTGACCTTCTTGTGCTTGACACATGCCTCACACTAGTGCTCTTGGCTCTATGATCTTGTGTTTCCCACTAGATGTTTTCCCGACTATCCCGTATGCTAGTGTACTGGCCCCCATGCACTGTCTTCAGTCTACCGCATGCTTTGCTTATAAGTGTTCCCCTCATTTTCGTATGCGCGCACTTGCACATTGATCGTGAGAATCCTTGCACAAGCATACTCGAGGCCTACCGAGCGTTCTCTATGCCTTCCCACAACATGGTTCGTATCAAGCATGTGCTATCCTGCGCATGGGTGCAGTTCAAGCTCAAGAAGGTGTAACAAACCCACCCCCACTGGATGAAGCCGACGTCCTCATCAGAAGGGTTTCTAAATACCTCTTCATCTCATCCTCAAACTACCAGAAGTTCACATCCCTTTCCTAAGTAGAATTAGCTTTGCAACTACCTCCCCATTGCACCAGGAAATCAGTTCTTTGATCTTTCCTACTTGCGCCCATTGTTCTATGATCAAGAATCTTTTTCAATTTCTTGTCAAACTCCATTGTCACCATAGGAGGGGCTCGCTTTACTTGTTGTCTATCGGAATCCTCATGATACGGCCTAATGAATCTGAAATGAAAAATGGGATAAATTTTCATTCGTTCCAGTAATGCGAACCGATACACCACATTCCCAACACGCTTCAACACCTCAAAGGGATAATCGTATTTTGTACAAGGCCCTTGTGATACCGTTTATCGATTATCTTTTTCCAAATTCACGGTGTGAGTTTCAGCAACACCTTGTCACCATCTTGAAACTTAAGAGGTCACCTATGTTGGTCTATATATTTCTTCATTCGGCGTTGCACCTCAGCCAAACTATCCTACGCCTGGTCTATCAGTTTTTGGTTTTCTCCTGCAAAACGATAGGTAGCAGGCCATACTCTTTGTGTCTTTTGCTTTGCTCCCTCTAGTGGCATTAAGGGTTGATATCCAAATGCTAGCTCAAACTGACTCATCCCAATTACTGAGGATCTATGCATATTGTAGCAGAATTGGGCCACATCAAATAAATTAACCCATTCTTTCTGTCTTTTGCTCACATAATGCCACAAGTACTCTTCCACTAATGTGTTTATCTACTCTATTTGGCCATCCGTTTGCTGATGATTTGTCGTGAAAAATTTTAACTCTGAACCTATGAGTTTGAAGAGGTAAGTCTAGAACTTCCTAGTGAATCACTCATCTCGATCACTGACTATGTCCCGTGGTACTCTGAACACTTTCAACACATGTTGGAAAAACAATTCTACTGTCACATCCATAGGACAAGCATGTGGTGTTACGATTAACACCGCATACTTCTAAAACCGATTGACCACCACCATTATCGATCGGTTGCTATCCACTGCTGGCAATCCAAAAATGAAATCAATGGAGATAGACTCCCACGGTCTCTTCAAAATTGATAAGGGCTAGAAGAGTCTCGCTTGCTTCTTCCTTTTAGTCTTGTCTAGTTGACACACTAGACAAGTTCAGACATATAACTCAATGTCCTCTTTCATTTTCGGCCAAAAATAGTGTCTTAAAAGTAAAGCAAGAATCCTCTCAATGATGTCTAACCCATTGTGGGTGATGAGTATCCTTCACGAGCTCTTGTCTCAATCCCCCACCCTTAGGGACATATAATCTGTGACATCCCCCGATCCCACATGCGTACGTAAGGATATTCGTAAAAATATTTAGTGAGATCGGGAGACGCCACTCGACTTAGAACTGATAAAATCGGGGAAAATTAAAACATTTTAAACTTTATGGGATAAAACGGGAAATTCCACTCATAATTATACGTAGTCTAATATATACATATATAGGTACTCACGAAGTGGACCTCTCATAAAAATATACATAATTTACACACACACACAAAATAGGTACAAAATTGTCTCTCAGGAAACCACAGCGTCAAAATGCCCATATACACAAGCCGCGGTCAGAAAGTCAGCGCTCCTCCTCCAAACTCACATATGAGCAGTATCATCTGCAATGTAAGAATATTTATGAGTATAAAACTCAGTAAGTAACGTATGTAGTTGCAGAGTGCACATGACAGAAAACAGATAATCATATGATTGGGATCCCTGTGTATATTGTATTGCCTGACAAGACCGTGAATCGCATACTGAGCCACTCAGAGAGCATATAACG
The DNA here is from genome assembly GCA_002914805.1 of Parasponia andersonii. NCBI lineage: Eukaryota > Viridiplantae > Streptophyta > Magnoliopsida > Rosales > Cannabaceae > Trema > Trema andersonii. The sequence goes on along the minus strand of JXTB01000823.1, from coordinate 12,196 downwards.
TATCATGAGCAATATGGAGGTCTCGAGCCCCAGAAAATCCCCTCTGTGTACAGCAGAGGTCCACCCCATACCGCCGTCAGAGTGTTCCCGAAGGAACCATATTGTCCCCGAAAGGACCAAAGTGTTCCCGAAGGAACCAGAGTGTCCCCGAAGGAACCATATCACATATCTGGGGGCTGGCCCGCCACACCCTATTCACCAATACTCGTCAGGCAATATAAATACACCACATGTTCATGTCTCATACAAGCTGAATGATAAATGCATATGTACACATATCCACAAATTCCATATCTACATATTTCACATATTCACAGAAACACAGAATTTCTTACATTGCAGGTGTGACGTTACTTACCTTATGTCCGACAGAAAAGATAGTGAAAAGGGTCAGTATCCTCAATGATAAGGTGTGTGGAAGACCTGATATCAATTTTGTTACTAGAATGATTACTATAATGTAAAATGCTTAAAGAAAGCAACCACGAGCATAAACCACAACTTTCACAAAATCAGGAAATCTAATCACAAAATGAACTGAAATGGCACATACTTTCATAAAAACTTGTTCCTTTTGTTTCAAATTGTTCCCTTTTGTTTTTAAAAATATTTGGACAGCACCTCTCCTATTTTTAGGACATTCCCACATGATTAAAATCATGGTTTAAGATCTGCAATAATAATTCACAAGCCAATTCCCACATATACACCTCAAAGAGGATCATTTATAACAACCTAGGTGCACTTGAATTCTTTTCGGTTTAAACAAAGTTTAAAACCACTTTTACACTTGTATATCATCATAACCAGCCAGTAAATAGGTGTAATCTACATAAAAGGATCAATGTCTTACACATTCCAAGTAATGAATTCAAATTACAAGTGTAGACAACTTATTCCAACAATGAAAACACTTGAATCCACAAATAGTAAACTTTGGGGCTTTAAGTCTAACTTTAATCCTCCACTTAAATTCTATATTTTCAACCATATATAAGGTTTTCTAGGACCTTTATTCATGAAATAAAATCTTTGATTTAAGGGCTAATGCAATAGAAATAAATTACCAATTCCAAATTCCATAAAAATCTCACCTTGACTAGTTTGAACCTTTGTTGAATCTCTTGCCTTCTTCTTCCACAAAACTGATTTCTATGGCTTAGAAATTAATCTTAGGACTCAAGAGGACCTAGAGGAATCATTATTTAAGTGGTATCAGGTAGAGAATTGAAATAATAAAACAAAACCTAGGAAGGAGAATTAGTAGAATTACCTTGACTAGTTTGGATCTATCTTGCTTTCTTGAGCTCCAAATTGAGTTCTACTACTTGGAAACTCTTGGAAATGGTTAATAGAAGCTGAGAGAAGTCTAAAAATGAGTGGGAGAGTTTCAGGTCGTGGCTGGAGAGAAAGGAGAAGAAAGTGACCAGATTGGGTCCAAAAGTGATACTTAATAACTAAGAAATGGCATAACTTAAGTTCTAAGGGGTATTTTGGGAATTTTGCACCTTACTTTCCATGTGTCCAGCTCTAAAACATCCTTAGCATACTCACCACGTTGCTGGTCCATCCTATACACCCAAGTGTAGACCAAAATGGTGAAACCTAGCTTAAGAGGTGAAAACTAGTCATACTTTGACCTATAATTCCATATGGCCAATCTTATTGTAATCTAGTGAAACCTAGCCCCATAACCAATCATTATTCATAAAAATAAATCAATTAGACTCCAATTAATAATGCAAACAAAGTATCAATGCCTAATTATTAGAGTGCACAAAGATGACATTATGTGATTAAGCTTAATCTAAGCTAGCTTAGTGTAATTAAACACAGTTCAGTATAGTAACTGCCACCTCGTGCTTACCTGAAACTAACATTTTGGAAAGTGCTAGAAATGGTTTCTATACATTAAATAAAAGCTATTTGAAGTTTTAAATGCACAGTCAATTTGGCTCCGAAAAGCATGAAAAATGCATTTTACCGAAAAACTACTATTTGACCAAGTTATCAACAGATATGATTTTAATGCATGTTCGTATAGTATTACTATTCATAATGTATTCTTTGCCCCTTTCACACACCAAGCTCTCTCTCTTTGAGGGTACTGAGCCTTTACACTATATGGGAGCCCTTCCACAAATATTAGTATAATAATACAGATCATTTAACAATCAGAATGAGTAATTTACCATGAAAGTGATACTAGTTGCTTGATATGTCTATTATGCAATATGAATATGTTTATTATTAGCTTATTATGTATGTGAGAATCTTGGGCATCACATAATCTGTCTCCCCTTGCACGGAATAAATCATATTTGACCCAATACTTGTGGACTTCTCCATCAATGACTTGTGTCGGAATTAACAATAGATTTTATCTGCCTTAGCTTATTGTTTCAAATGTTCAAGAAAGTTTGATTGCACCATAGTGAGTGAAGCCACGAAAGATTGCACTTCTTTTCGACACAGCACATACGCAGCATTGTTCTCCTACCCTGGTCTATGTACCCAAGCGAACTCAAACTCTGCAAGATACTCTTGCCACCTTCTTTGCTTCGGGGACAGCTTTTTTTGAGTCCTAAAGTAAGCGTTGCCTACGTTGTCTGTTACCACCATGAACTTGGTGCACAACAAATAGTGTCTCCATATCTCCAAACAATGGATCACTGCCGCCATTTTTTTTCTCGCGAGCAGAATACCTCTCCTCAGTGTCTTTTAGCTTCCGACTCTTATATGCAATAGGGTGTCCTTCTTGGACCAGCACCCCCGCAATAGCTCAGTCTAAGGCATCAGTGTGGACTTCAAAAGGCAATCTGATGTCCAAAACTCGTAACACAAGTTCGGATGTCACCACCTCATTTACCTTCTCAAAGGCTCATTGGCAACCACTTGTCCACTCCCACTTCTGATATTTCTGCAACAAATTAGTAAGTGAACTGATCATCGAGTAGCACTCGATGACTCGTCTATAGTAGTTCACCAACTCAAGGAACGACTGCAACACTGTGACTTTCGTAAGGGCAAGTCATTCTACAGTGGCTCGGATTTCTCTCGTTCATTCAGATTTCTTCTTCGCTTACTCAATGTCCGAGGAACATAATTTCAATTTGACCAAACTCGCACTTTTCTTTCTTAACGAACAGCTGGTTTTCCCTCAGTGTAGAGAAAATCTTCCTTAAATGTTGTATATGCTCTTCCAAAGACTCACTGTATACAACAATGTCATCTAGATACACCACAAAGTGATCTAGATACTCGTTTAACACGTCGTTCATAAGGTTACAGAATGTGGCAGGGGCGTTTGTCAATCCAAAGGGTATTACAAAGAATTCGTAGGACCCATATCGAGTCACGCATGCTGTTTTTGCCTCATCCTACTCAGCAATGCTTACTTGCCAGTAGCTTGAGCTCAAGTCTAGCTTGGTGAAGTAGGTTGCCCTTGACAATCAATCGAATAGATCAGTCACATTTGGGACAAGGTATTTGTTCTTGATTGTAACCTTATTCATTATCCTGTAGTCTATGCACATTTGAATGGACTCGTCTTGCTTCTTTTGGAACAAAACAAGTGTACCATAAGGTGCTTTTGAAGGTTGCAAGTATCCTGCATCCAACAACTCATTTAGTTGCTACCGCAACTCTGCCAACTCCATTCAATATGGGGCGGGCGCGTGCTAGTGGCCTTACACCCAGCTCCAGGTCTATCTTGTGGTCAATGTTTCGTCGTGCAGGAAGCACCTTTGGCAACTCGTCGGGCATGACATCGCTGAACTCGTCAAGTATAGTAGTGATGTCATCAGGGACTTCAACCACCTTGATTTCAATTAAGGCAGCCATTATTGTGATCTCTCTCTCTTCAAGCCCATCTTTAACTGAGAAGCGGATTGAAGCAATGGCTTTTCAGTTTGTCGCCATTCAAACTCCATCAAAACAAACCCTTGACACCTCTCATGCATGATGAAAATGCCACCCAAGTGCAGCATTGCAATAGCCTTGGCTTGCACGAAGAACTCGATCCTCAAAATTAGATCTAAATCATCCAAGGGTACAACCATAAGGCTGCATTCTTTCGCCCAATCCCCAACTTTGAGTGAAGAGGTAGCGATACCTTGGATTAGTTGTGCATTGAATTCACAGCCTTGATCTTGCTCGAGCACTTCATTACAGTTAGACTGAGACCTCCCACTATCCTTTGAGAAACAAAGTTGTTAGTGGCTCCCGAATCCAGCATGGCACGCATGACACGTCCATTCGCACACTAAAGTACATAAGGCCTTTGTATGAGCCTTGTTTCTCCCTCAAGATTGCATATGAGAGTCATAAGCTAAAAGATGCTAAGAATAGATACTTAGCTCACGAGAAAGAAATGGTGGTGGTGATCCATTGTTTGGGATGCACAATTCACTTGCCACCTTGCTTGCTTTGGGGAGAACTTCTTTTGAGTCTTAAAGTAAGTGTTGGCTAGTTGTCTATTATCATACTGAACTTGGTGACCAACAAATAGTGTCTCCATATCTCCATACAATGGATCACCACCGTTATTTCTTTCTCATGAGCTGAGTATCTCTCTTTAGCATCTTTTAGCTTCCGACTCTCATATGCAATCTCAGGGGAGAAACAAGGCTCATGCAAAGGCCTCATGTACGTTAGTGTGCTCGTGAATGGCCATGTCATGCATGCCATGTTGGATACAGGAGCCACTAACAACTTTGTTTCTCAAAGGATAGTGGGAGGTCTCAATCTAACTGTAACGAAGTGCTCGAGCAAGATCAAGACTGTGAATTCAGGGGCACAACCAATCCAAGGTATTGGTACCTCTTCACTCAAAGTCGGGGATTGGGTGGAAGTATGCAGCCTTATGGTTATACCCTTGGATGATTTCAATCTAATTTTGGGGATCGTGTTCTTCATGCAAGCCAAGGCTATTGCAATGCCGCACTTGGGTGGCATTTTCATTACGCATGAGAGGAGTCTAGGGTTTGTTTCGATGGAGTTTGAATGGCAACAAATTGAGAAGTCATTGCTTCAATCCGCTTCTCAATTAAAGATGGGCTTGAAGGGGGGAGAGAACACAAGAGTGGCTGCCTTAATTGAAATCAAGGCATACAAGGTGGTTGAAGTCCCTGATGACATCACTATTGTACTTGACGAGTTCAATGATGTCATGGCCGACGAGTTGCCAAAGGTGCTACCATCACGACGAAACATTGACCACAAAAGATAGACCTGGAGCTGGGTGTGAGGCCACCAAACACACGCCCGCCCCATATTGAATAGTGCTAATGGAGTTGGCAGAGTTGTGGAAGCAACTAAATGAGTTGCTAGATGCAGGATACTTGTAACCTTCGAAAGCACCCTATGGCGTACTTGTTTTGTTCCAAAAGAAGTAAGACGGGTCAATTCGAATGTGCGTAGACAATAGAGTGATGAATAAGGTTACAATCAAGAACAAATACCCTGTCCCGAATGCAACTGATCTTTTCGATTGATTTTCAAGGGCAACCTACTTCAACAAGTTAGACTTGAGATCAAGCTACTGGCAAGTACGCATTGCTGAGGAGGATGAGACAAAAACAACATGTGTGACTCGATATGCGTCCTACAAATTCCCCATAATGCCCTTTAGATTGACAAACGCCCCTGCCACATTCTGCAACCTTATGAATGTGTTAAACGAGTATCTAAATCACTTTGTGGTGGTGTATATAGATGACATTGTTGTATACAACGAGTCTTTGGAAGAGCATATACAATATTTGAGGAAGATTTTCTTTACGCTGAGGGAAAACTAGCTATTCGTTAAGAAAGAAAAGTGTGAGTTTGGTCAAACTGAAATCATATTCCTCGAGCGTTGAGTAAGTAAAGAAGAAATCTGAATGAACGAGAGCAATGTCCAAGCCATTGTAGAATGACCTGCCCCTATGACAATCACAGAGTTACAGTCATTCCTTAGGTTTGTAAACTACTATAGACGCTTCATCAAGGGCTACTCGAAGAAGGTCAGTCCACTTACTAATTTGTTGTAGAAAAATCAAAAGTGGGAGTGGACGAGTGGTAGCCAACGAGCCTTTGAGAAGGTAAATGAGGCGGTTACATCGGAACCTGTGTTGTGACTGTCAGACTTCAGATTGCCTTTCGAAGTCCACACTGATGCCTTAGACCGAGCTATTGCGGGGGTGCTAGTCCAAGGACACCTTATTGCATATGAGAGTTAAGCTAAAAGACGCTGAAGAGAGGTACTCAGCTCACGAGAAAAAAAGGTGACAGTGATCCATTATTTGGATATATGGAGACACTATTTGTTGTGCACCAATTTTACGGTAGTAACAGACAATGTAGCCAACACTTACTTTAAGACTCAAAAAAAGTTGTCCCCAAAACAAACAAGGTGACAAGAGTATCTTGCAGAGTTTGACTTCGCCTGGGTACATAGACTAGGGAAGGAGAACAATGCCGCACATGCACTGTGTCGGAAAGAAGTGCAATCTTTCATGGCTTCACTCACGATGGTGTAATCAAACTTTCTTGAATGCTTGAAACAGCAAGCTAAGGCAGATAAAACCTATTGTCAATTGCGACAACAAGTCATTGATGGAGAAGTCCGCAAGTATTTGGTCGAATATGATCTGCTCCATGCAAGGGGAGACAGATTACATGTCCCTAAGGAAGGGAGACTGAGATAAGAGCTCGTGAAGGATACTCATGACCCATAATGGGTTGGACATCCTAGAGTTGAGAGGATGCTTGCTTTACTTTCGAGACACTACTTTTGGCCGAAAATAGAAAAGGACATTGAGTTATATGTCCGAACTTGTCTAGTGTATCAACTAGACAAGACTAAAAGGAAGAAGCAAGCAGAACTCTTATAGCCCTTATCAATTCTGGAGAGACCGTGGAAGTCTATCTCCATGGATTTCACTGTTGGATTCCCAATAGTGGATGGCAACCGATCGATAATGGTAGTGGTCAATCGGTTTTTGAAGTACACGATGTTAATCGCAACACCACATGCTTGTCCCGTGGATGTGGCAGTAGAATTGTTTTTCTGACATGTGTTGAAGGTGTTCGAGTGCCACGGGACATAGTCAGTGATCGGGATGTTCAATTCACTAGGAAGTTCTGAACCTACCTTGTCAAACTTATGGGTTTAGAGTTAAAATTTTTCACGATAAATCATCCACAAATGGATGGCCAAATAGAGCGGATAAACACATTGGTGGAAGAGTACTTGCGGCATTATGTGAGCAAAAATCAGAAAGATTGGGTTAATTTACTTGATGTGGCACAATTCTACTACAACATGCATAGATCCTCAGTAATTGGGATGAGTCCTTTTGAGCTAACATTTGGATATCAACCCTTAATGCCACTGGAGGGAACTAAGCAAAAGTCACAAAGAATGTGCCCTGTTGCCTATCGTTTTGCGAGAGAAAAGTAAGAACTGATAGACTAGGCGTAGGATAGTTTGGTTGAGGCACAACGCCGAATGAAGAAATATGTAGACCAACATAGGTGACCTCTTGAGTTTCAAGAAGGTGACAAGGTGTTGCTGAAATTCATACCACAAATTTGGAAGAAGATAATTGATAAGCAGTATCATAAGGGCCTTGTACAAAATACGATTATCCCTTTGAGGTGTTGAAGCGTGTTGGGAATATGGCGTACTAGTTGACAGTGCCGGAACGAATAAAAATCTATGCCACCTTCCATGTCAGTTTCCTTAAGTCGTTTCATAAGGATTCTGATATACAACAAGTAAAGCGAGCCCCTCTTATGGTGAGAAGGGAGTTTGGCTAGAAATTGAAGAGGATTGTTGATCATTAAACATGAGTAGAAAAAATTGAAGAACTGATTTCCTGGTGTAATGGGAAGGTAGCAATGAAGCTAATGCTACTTGGGAAAGGAATGTGAACTTCTGGCAGTTTGAGGATGAGATGAAGAGGTATTTCGAAACCTTTTTAACGAGGACGTCAGCTTCATCCGATGGGAGTGGTTTTGTTACACCCTCTTAAGCTTGAGCTACACCTATGTGCAGGCTGGCACAGGCTTGACACGAACCACGTTGTGGGAAGGCATACAGAACACTCGGTTGGCCTCGAGTATACTTGGGCGAAGATGCCCATAATCCATGTGCACGTGCGCGCGCACGAAAATGTGAGGTACACTTATAAGCAATGCATGCGGTAGATCAAAGATAGTTCATAAGGGACTAGTGCACTAGCATGCGTGACAATCAGGTAAACATGTAATGAGGAATACAAGAGCATAGAGCCAAGAGCACTCATGCTAAAGTAGGACGTGTGCCATGCGAGGCAGACACATGCTAGACACACGATAAGCACACACAATAACCACACGCGATAGTGTGATGAGAACTAGGGATGGCAATATAATCCACGGTTACGGGTATCCGTGGTTATCCGATCGGAACGGATAGAGGAAAAACCGTTTAAATGAGGAAAATGATCGGGGCGGGGAATAACTGTCCCGCCTAAATGCGAGTATGGTGTGGATATGGTATTAGCGTAATCCGCCCCGTACCCGCCCCGATATATATACCTATAATAAAGTTTATATATTTTTTTAGCTATATATGTCCTATATTTTTGTAAAAAAATAATTTCATATATTACCGGCCTGGAATATTAAAGGTTGTACAATTAATCTTATTCATTCAAAATAGTCTTTAATGAATTTTGTATATTTTTTTAGATATTCGTATCATATATTTTTAAAACGAATTCATATATTATCTTCTTGAAATATTAAAGGTTGCACGATTCTTTCTTATTCTTTCAAAATGGTCTATTAGTCTTTAATGATTTCTTTCTTAAAATCCACACCTGATTAGTGATTAGATAGAAGTCCAAAAGTCTTTTTTCCGAAAAAATACCAAATGATATATCACAGATTGTTGTTTACTCATCTATATATACACTATTTCTTTTGTATTTTCTAATTCTAACCTTTACTTTCCTTTTTACCAACAAAGGCTTCTATAAAATGGTGATTCGATGAAGCTTTTTGTTGTTGCTCACTAGCCATTATTCTCCGGTAATGTTTATTACTTTTCCTTCCTAGTTTATGTGATTATTTTTGCTATTTTTTAAAATATTTTTACCTCATTTAAATCTTAGGCTTTTAGATTGGGTTTGTTTTGATTTCTTTGTT
>JXTB01000822.1:80803-103426 GCA_002914805.1 Parasponia andersonii | reverse complement strand
GAACCGATCCCTAGGGAGAAGAACCAGAGGGCTGACGGGCTAGCTAAGAATGCATCAATCGGGGGCACCGCTGAAAGCATAGAGGTTCTTTTAGATGGTGAAAGCATGGCAGACCCCTGCGCACCACATGTTCACAACTAGCGCTGCTGACGAAGGGTGGATGAGGCCCATCACGCAGTATTTGACGTTGGGGAACCTGCCCACAGACCCCCAGGAAGCAAGGTCAGTCAGATTAAAAGCTGCCAGGTACTTAATGGTGGGTGAAAAATTATACAGGAGATCGACAATGGGTCCAATGCTACGCTGCATAGGCCCCATCGAAGCGCAAAAGTTGATGGAGGAGATCCACGAGGGAGTATGTGGCAACCACTCCGGTGGGCATAGCCTCGCCCACAAGCCTCTAACAGCGAGATATTTTTGGCCATACATGATGAAGAAGGCAACAAAATTCGTAAAAAAATGTGATAAATGCCAGAGGTTTGCCCCGATGAAACGTCAACCTGCGGAGATTCTTCATTCAAACATAAATCCTTGGCCGTTTGCCAAGTGGGGTCTGGATATCGTCGGAGAGCTTCCCAGAAGTCCAGGAGGAAAGAGATACATCCTGCTGGCCACAGACTATTTCACCAAGTGGGTAGAGGCCGAAGCCTACACGACAGTTAACAAGGCAGACACGATTAACTTCATCTGGAAGAACATAATCTGCCGATTCGGAATCCCGAAGGAGATACATGCCGACCATGGCACGTAGTTCTAAAATGCCAAGCTTAAGGAGTTATGCGAACTGTATGATATAAGACTCAGTTTCTCTTCTGTGAACTACCCTTAGGGGAACGGGCAAGCAGAGGCAACGAACAAAGCCATATTCAGCAACATCAAAAAGAACTTGCAGGAGGCTAAAGACAAGTGGTTAGAAGAACTGCCAACCATTGTGTGGGCCCATCGAACCACAGAGCGGAGGTCTACTGGGAGAATGCCATTCACCATGGTCTACGGATCAGAGGCTGTGATCCCGACCGAGGTCGGCCTCCCGACCCTCCGCTCCGAAGTGGTAAAAGATGCCCCCCTAAACGAACGCCAGTTAAGCCGCAACATAGACCTCCTGGAAGAAACAAGAAACATGGCCTTGGTCTACCTGGCTTTATACCACCAGTAGGCAAGGTCTTACTACGCTAAAAAGGTTAGTGCCCGACGATTCGACGCTGGGGATTGGGTCCTAAAAGCTAGAACTTGGAATTCCTCGAAACTGGACTCCAATTGGATCGGACCCTATGAGGTAATCAAAGCGCTCGACAATGGTGCATATGTCTTGAAGGAACTCAAAACGGGGAAAAATGTGCCGAACACATGGAACGCTCAGCACTTGAAAAAATATCACATGTAAGGCACATATATATGATGTAAGACCATGCGAATGCTTATATTATTGAAAAGTTTAAATCCAAAACAGGTCAAGTTCCTTTTTTGCCATATGAATTCATCTTTTGGACTGCTACGGAAAAAGGGTCTGTCCACAAAGGCAGACCCGATATTTTGTGTAGCTGCGGAAAAGGCGGTCAGCCCACGAAGGCAGACCATACGTTTTATGCTGTTACGGAAAAGGTCTGCCCACAGAGGCAGACCCAATGTTTAAGGCTAACTACAGAGTAGGGTCAGCGCATAGCGGTAGACCTCGAAAATGCTCGCACTCTGGGACTCACGTCACTCGTCGATGACCCGAGAAAATGTGCGAAGGGTAAACTACTGTGCAAAGCAAAAACTTGCCAGCAGACCTCGAAAGTGCTCGCACTCTGGGACTCACGTGGCTCGTCGACGACCCGAGAAAACGTGCGAAGGGTAAACTGCTGTGCAAAGCAAAAACTTGCCAGCAGACCTCGAAAGTGCTCGCACTCTGGGACTCACGTCGCTCGTCGACGACCCGAGAAAATGTGCGAAGGGTAAACTGCTGTGCAAAGAAAAAAACTTGCCAGCAGACCTCGAAAGTGCTCGCACTCTGGGACTTACGTCACTCGTCGATGACCCGAGAAAACGTGCGAAGTGTAGACTGCTGTGCAAAGCAAAAACTTGCTAGCAGACCTCGAAAATGCTCGCACTCTGGGACTCACGTCGCTCGTCGATGACCCGAGAAAACGTGCGAAGAGGAGATAGCTGCGCACCAAAAACTCGCCAGCAAAACTCGAAAACAATCGTACTCTGGGAGTCGAATCATGCAAAAAAGACACTTGTCGGTGACCCAAGAAAACGTACAAAGGAAAAAGGGGCGTGGTAACCAAAAAGCTAGCCAGCGGACCCCCATAGGAACACTCTTAGTTACACAAAAAGCTAAAGGAAGGCAGGGTCAGAATCTACCCGTTGGAAGTGGACCCTCCCTAAGGAGTGTTTTGGTTATGCGGAAAGTTATAAAGAAACAGACTCTAGCCAGGGAAAGATCTATCTTTGCATGGTCAGGATGTGAACAGATTTGGAGTCTACCCATTGGAAGTAATCCAAAGACAAATCAAACATGAAAGCAAGAATCAAGATTAAAGCCTATTTATTATGTCCTAAAAATACAAAGTGCACGGGTAATGGTGGTGAGCACTCAGGAGCCCTACTAGTGAGGCGCAGGTTTAGAGCGGACTCTTAAGGAGACGTCAGAATGATAATGCCCTGTTTGTTCCCGATAAGATCCAAGCCTGGGCCTTCTGCTCTGCAACGACGGGTCTAAGCAATGGTCGACCAATCCCTGGAGCTGGCTCCGAGCACGGTCCCATTTGGGGTCGGAGAAATCTAGCCACACGCGAGCGTCGAACTCTGCCAAAACAATTTATAACGAGAGTTATACTTCTGCAAAACCGGATGAGCCAAAGCTTGCACCCCTATGTCCGAAGCTAGTCCAAGTAATCATGACCCGAGGAAGGCTCACTAATAATTCGAAATCGAGTCCTTACAGTCATTTATACAAATGGTTGGATGCGAAAGGAAACAGTCTAAAAATGATGGGGCGTCCTTTATCATTTATTCGAAGGGTTACAATGAACGATTAGCTTTACAAATATACAGAATTGGGGGTCCTAGTTACCTCTGTCTGAGGAGGCGCGGCCAACCCCAGCGCTTGGACCAGCCTCGGAGAAGGGTGGCATGGCCGGATCAGATTCATCACTAGATACGACGACCGCGCCAGACCTTTCACCAGTTGAGACCCCGAGGCTAGGCTGAATGTCCAAGGCTTCCGGAGTTCGATCTAGTGGACCAGAAGCAGGGATAAGCTCTGCGGCACCAGGGGTAGATGTAGAGGGCCCGTCCTTCTCCACAGCAAGCATCTCCAGCACGTCAGCTGGATATACAATTCTGATCTCGTCCCCGAGCTGCTGCATGAAGTGCTTGATGGAGTAATGGTCCCTCTCGACGCCTTTCTGATCGTCAAATTGGTCTAGCGTCACCACTTCAGCATGGTTTTCAAATTCCCTATTCTCCCAGCCAGACCTGTAACTTTCCACAGAAAGAACGTCCACCTGCTTCTGGTACCTTGCTTTCAACTTCTCCGCATCCGCCAATCTATCCTTCAGCGCCGCCAATCTGAGTTCTGCCTGCCACTGTGATAAGTCGACCAATAGAGAATTAATACCAGCAAGGTCTGTGCAATATTTATGAGACATCTCCACCTGAGCACCCATCAGATTTTTATGGTCCAGAAAGAGATATCGGTTTACCTCATGGGACCGATCAAGTCTGCGTTGCAGAGCATGGGCATCTAGCTTGGCCGCCGCCTCAGCTTTCCTCGCTTCCTTGGTGTCTTCAACAGCCTGGTCACGAGCGATGAAGGCTAGTCCCATCTCTGCCCCCGTACTCTGGAGCTCTTGCTCTTTGATCCTCAGCTCGCCCTGAGCCAGCCTAGCAGCTTCAGATTGGGCAAGCCTGACGGCCTCCGCCTGAGCTAATCTCGTAGCTAGCTCCTCGCTTCTGGCTCTCTCGACACTCATGGCGTGCGCCACCATGCTGCCAACCCTCACTTCCTCGAGGCCTTGATATGCATCAAAATCAGACCTCAATTCGGTGAGGGCGGCCTCGCTGCGCTCAGCTAGTGCAGAATGGGAGCTCAGCTCTTCGGTCAGATCCTTGATGCGAGTAGAGTAGAATGACCGGATGGCGGACAACTGCAAGTTAAGCAACAAAGGAGGGGGTCGGCATTTACCAAAGACGTTGAAAAACATAAAAGCACCTGAGTGTAACAAACCTGCGCAAGAGTGCGGGTGGTGACAAGCTCAACATTCTCTGGAGTAAGGGCCTCTAGCTCCGACTCTGTGGCTGGACCATCCCTTTGAGCATCATCCACGCCCGGGGAATGCGGCCCCTCCTCGCCGGTCATAAGGGCATCCTCTCTGTCTGCCGGGCATGCCTCTAGAGCAGGAACGATAGGGATGGAGAAAGGTCCGGAGCTGTCAGGAACGCCGTCAAGCACGGTGGAAGACGGTGCTCCTCCTCTGGACTGGCTGCTGTGTACTGACCGCTTCCTCCTCAGAAGGGTCAGCGTCGCCCCATCATCGTCACTATCGGACGAAAGGACGACCCTACCCCTCTTCTCCACCCGGCCCTCTTCCTCATTTGATGAGCCGACTTCGCATTGCCGCTTTGTAGGGACTGGGGGAGGGGAGGAGTGTCTGGATTTCAATCTCGGAACTCCCCCACTGAGCTCGGCGATCTCTCCACCGAGGCTAACAGCACTCGATTTCGAACCGGAGTCGGGGGTGGGGGAGATCGCCGCTGCAGACCCCCCAGTCAGACTTGGCGTCGTCTCTTCCCCGCACACGATCGGGAGGGCAGACGGTCCCCCGGGTGGAGATCTGCCAACATCGGAGCGGGGAGCCACTGGTTTTGCTCCTCCCGAGTGCACCACGAGGCACCGGCCAGCAGATGCCTTGGTGTGAGCTTTTGATGCCGTGGCACCCCATTTGATGGGATAGGGGCCGGCCGCCGGGCCTGTCTCAGAACCTGTAAAAAACAAACAATGAGTTTAGTTTGCGGTCATGGTCTGACACACAAAGATTCAAAGATTTAAAAATAAACTCACTCCTAACCCTTTTGGGGGCGGCGTTTTCTTCCTGGCGGAGCTTGACGCACTCTGCAGCCACAAGCCTCACGGCTTCCTCAAGCTCGTGATTGGACGGCGCTACCAGATAGTTGGTGCCCACCAGCTGGCTTGAAGCCGCAACCTGCCGACTCACCATGGTGATCCGGTCACTTTCGTCCCGGCGAAATCGGTTCAGGGCAGAGGCGTCGAGTCGACTCCTCAGGTGCTTGGTGATGACCCAGGTATCCAAAGGGAAGGGAAGGTACGAGACCATCCTGGGCATCAGATTCATCGTTAGGGGGTTGAGGACGGCTTGAATATGCCGGCATTCCCCTGGGGAGCTGAAGATTATGATCCCCTCCAGGCCTTTGAGCCGCCCAACCGACAGGTGCAGCTCAAACCTGCTTTCTTCTACAGAGGCTGCACAGGACAAAATAACATGAGCAATAATGTCAGGAGAGGACCCGGACCCAAAAATCATGGTCTAATACTTACTCTGCAGGAAGACTAAGGGGACTTGGAAATGCTCTCCGTTCACCCAAGGGGAGCACCACGCCCCTCCAATGGCATAAAGCCTGGCGTGAGAGTCCCATTGTTTGTCTGACCGCGGTAACCCCCAAAAGATGTGGCGCCCAGGCAGCGGTTGGAGATAAAAGGTGGGGTAGGAGCCCTTCTTGGGGATAAGAATGAGTTTATAAGCATAAAAGACCACCTCCAGGTTGATATGCATGTTGTAGATAACTGACAGGGCAGAGAGCCCCATCAGAATCATAATCTTGTTTGCATTCAGCTGCATCGGATGGATTCCTGTCAAGGCAAAAAATTGGTGAATTAGGGGAGGAAGAGGGAATCGCAGGCAGTCCAGATGCTTCCTGCCTAAGACGATGGAACCTTCGGGGGCGCAGGGGCGAAGGTACCAGTCTGCAAGGCCCTCAATTCGTTGAAGCATCACTCTTCTGGGGAGGCAGAGCTGCCTCCTCAGTAAGTCTAATTTTGAATCCATAGTGGGTTGCAATTCCTGATTTTGATTTGAAGCCATTGTTCCGAAACGCGATTGGAAGAATGAGAGTCTTTAGAAGAGAAGGAAGCAAAAACCCTAGGATGTTATGAGGTTGGGATGATTGAAAATTTTGGTAAAATAGCAAATGAACACAATTGCAGTTTTTATATGGGAGAAGCCGAAGAGTTTTTCTGGAAGAGGAGAGAATGAAGGAAACCGAGCAGTCAGAACTTCAAAATTCAAACACACCTCGTGATGAGGGATGGCGTATCCCCGCATCGGGAAGAGGGAACCACGTGCGTCCCCCAGATTGGAGGAACGAAGAGACGATTTCCCCACTTGATAGACACGAATCCATCAAGTAGGGAAATGGGGGCAGTTGTGGGACCCGTTCCTGAGCCTTATGCCACGTAGAGCGCCATACGGATCGCAAGTGATCTCACAGTCGGTAATTGGGCCGTCTGAGGTTAGGGCCGAGTCCATCACTGACCCCGGACAGTTTGGCCCAGTCTGACCCCAACCTCGACAGCTAGGGGTTGGAAGCCCCAAGGGTCTGCCATCATGGAACAACGGCCCTTACCCCAACAGTCGGGAGGGTCAGAAGCCCAAGGGTCTTCCAACCGAATACAGTGGAAAGCGACTCACGGCTCAGGACCCAGACAGAGCATTTAATGCGATTCTGGGTAGGTGTGTGCCAGGGACAAGCTGTCCTAACAGAATGACGATTTACCCAGATCTTACTCCTGACAGATTGAAGCCGAAAGAGGCGGCGAAAATCAGGCCACGGCAGCACAGAGGAGATCACAAAAATCTCGGCGCGTGACTGCTGAAAAAGATTTCGAGGTGAAAGGTACTCAGCCCTGAGATTGAGAACCACATGGTTCACTATCTCAGGACTACATATATAAGAGCCATGCGTTCCTGAGAGGGGCATGTACACCTAAAAAACAGATATATATATATATATATAGAAAAGTCTGTAAACAAGAAACAGAGAGATTTTTCATACTAAAATATTTTCCTTGCTACCCAACACAAAGATAAACCACTGACTTAAGCATCAGAGAGTCTTTGCAGGTAGCCACCCCCACCTCTCCGATCTTACTTGGAGTTCAGAGGACTTTGGGACAGTAAGGACATGTAGATAATTGGAGAGTACAGCATCAGCAGTTCGAGGCACGTGGACGGCTGGTGAGAAACCGCTCCAACACTTCTCTTTTTTTTGTTTCTTATTTTTTTACAGAGATTATCTCTTCATGTCTATGGTTTGTCTTGCTCTCTCTATCCCTTTCTCTCTCTCTCTCTCTCTCTCTCTCTCTCTCTCTCTTTTATGCTTGTTTTGGTTTTAGAGGTTACACTCTTTTTCTCTCTTTGGTTATTTTGGTTTTATCTCTCTATTTCGGTATACTTATTTGATTTGTGGGTGCATTTTTCTATTTGTATTTTATAGTTATCAATTTGTGGTGATGATTTAGGTTTTCTGGCTTCTGTTATGATTTCTAGGCTATTATGGGCTTGTTTGGCATGACTTCCAAAAATTTTTATGACTCAAGTGTTATTTTTGAGAGTGTTTGGTTGAATTGTCAGAAGGTCTATATTTAATTAGAAGACATTTTTAATGAAGCATGGATACACTAGTTTTTCCAAGAAGATCTTATTAGACTTTTTACTTAATAAGTAAAAATTATCTCAAATAAGCCCTATCTCTCTTTATGGCGCATGTTCTAATTTCTAGGTTCTTATTTGTCCCTCTTTGTGTATGTTTGGCTTCTTTGATTTATGGATATTTGAGGACAGTGAGGCAAGATCGTGACTGAACAGAGGAGTTCCAGCTGAGGAGAGTAGTGAGACTCATGTACCAAGAAGAAGAAGGCATAGGCGATATTGCCGAGCAATGTCTTATGCTTCAAATGAGGACCAGTCGCTTCAGGGGGGAGAGAGGACCAGTAGCTCGAGAACTAGGAGACTAGGTTTGAATGATTAGCCCTCAATAACAACATGGACTCGTGTGTTCCAAGAATGTCTAAACATCTTGGGACTACGGATCTTAGGGAAAGATTAAACCAATGAAGGAGAAAGACTCAGGTCTACTACCTACTACCACAACAAGGTTGTGAACTTGCTCCGTAGATGGGACCTAGTCTACAAATAGCGCTGGTCAATCCTATCCTCGAACAGTAGATTAGAGATGAATATGAGCGTTACCAAGCTCTTAATAGGTAAGTGGATCAACTCCTAACGGAATGAAAGCTAATTGAAAATATCTGAATAGAACTAGAAGAGACCAAATCTCCATTCCTAGCAGAGATAGCACGTTCGCATCCACCCCATCATTTTAAAATGCAAAACATACCCCTATACGACGGCAACGGAGATCCAACCCACCACGTATAAAATTATTTAGCATGGATGACCATAGCTAAAGCCGACCTTGTGACTTTTTGTAATGCTTTCCCATTACATTAATAGGCTTAGAACAAATCTGGTATAATAGACTTGAGGCGGGAACCATTAAAGATTTTGAGGCATTATGAGAGGCATTTGCTCCTAGGCTCAAGGATCCAACTGAAATGTTGGAATTACCTTAAGACCATAAAATAGGGGTTAAACGAGTCTCTGAGTTCTTACCTTGCTTAGTTTAATACAGTAGTACTTGAGTGCCTAGGAGTCACCAAAGAAACAATCTTTAATACCGCTCAAGAACAGGCACAACACGAGACATTGGTATGGTTTATGAGTAAGAAGAGACCTACCACTTATGCTGCATTTAAAGAAAAAGCTTAGGAAATTGCGAATGTTGAAGAGTATTTGCTGACCAGGGTGAAAGAAGGCACCATCCCTAATGGTCGGCACAAGTGGGGAATCATGGAAGAGAGTAAAAGCCGAAGTAGGGACCAGTGGGCCTCAATCGAGAAAGAGTAAGCAAGAAACTCCACACCCTAGAAACTCTTTGCAACATCCTAGCAAGAACAACCTTTGACCCCTGCTACTGAGTCAAAATAAAGCAATCTCCCCCAAGTAGAACTACATCCCACTGAACACGACAAGAGAGCAGATTCTGATGTAGATTAAGAGGAAGACCATGTTGAAGGCTCCACTCCTGATAAGGGCACCTCTAGAAAAGAGGAACATAAGCAAGTATTGCAAGTTTCATAAAGAGTTGGAACACAAAACATCAGAGTGTCGGCATTTAAAGGATCCAATAGAGGGGTTGATCCAACAAGGCTATTTAAAGGAGTATATGTTTAGAGATGCCAAGCAGGACAAACAAACTTATGCCTTCACTCCTCGTGGAAACACGGGTGTGAGCAGGTTGGTAGGACCAAGTAGCAATAGTAATGCAACACCTCATGAAATACGAAACATCTCGGGAGGCTGGTAGTTGGTGACTCGGCTAATGAGGACAAGTAAGAATGGCTTGAGAGATTGCATCTGGGTACCAAGTAAACATGGTAGAGCACATAGCCAAGCTCTCTAAATAGGAATCAATATAATTACATTCACTAATGAAGAGGACATAAGGCTAATCCATCCACACAATAATGCTCCTATAGTGGTACTAAGGATCGTGAATGGTTGAGTCTTTCAAGCTCTGGCCGACACTGGCAGCTCAACGGACATATTGTTTGCATCAGCATACTGAAAAATGAATATAGGTAGGGCAGTGTTGAAGCCTTTCAAGACTCCATTGTAAGAGTTTGCAGTAGAATGTGTCCACCTTGAAGAGGTCATCAGACTGCTCATAAGTTATCTAGTGCTAATGTGCCTTAAGTTTTGTTATGTTCTTGTTTATATTAAGTTGTTTTAAGTATTTTTCTTGTTATTTTGATGTTTTGTTTGTTTATATTGATAGGAGAATAAAATGAAGTTATTTGATGAAAAATAAGGTGAATTTATGACTCACAAATGGGCTTTTTAAACCATTGAGATCGAAGTAATCCGATACAGCTGTAAAGCAACGAAAATATGGGAAAACGGAGCTAAAACAAAGAAATAGCGCGCCAAGGAAGCTGAGGGACCAAACAAGTAGAAAAGTGGCACTAGGGTGCTAAAAAGTGGCACCACAGAGCCAAGTCTTGGGAATTGTTAGTGCTATAGTGCCAAAAACGGTGCTGCAGTGTCACCATCTGCATCCTAGGTTAATAATTAATGGCCAAGATTAAATTTTTGACGATCTAAGGGTCCAGATTTGACCTATCTTAGGTTTGTACAAGCCTCCATTTTAAAACCCTATTTTTGTGTTAAAAGAGGCATGTTGGGATAGAGAGAATGAGAGATAGAGGCAGCGATGGAAGGAGAGGAAGAAGAGGAAGAAAAAGATGATTACAAGCTCGAAGCCTCCATTTCTTAATTTCCTCCACAACATTACCACCTCCCATTGTTCATTTCTTTTTTTTGTGATTTTCTCTTTGTATTTTCCATATTTAGAGAGTAGTATGGTTGAGAGCAAATCCTAGAGAGAGGATTCAAGGGAGCAAGAATGAACCTTAGAGGAGGAGCTTGACAACCTTCATGAACACCTTCAACCTTTTCTAAGGTGAACTTTTATAACTTTTCTCTCTTTGATTTTATATTTCTTGAATTAATTGGATTATAACATTATTGTTCTCAATTAATATTATGAACTAAATATTTCTTTGTCTAGTTTTACTATGTGAACCAACCTGGTATCTTGTGTTTATTTATTTCTTTTCTTTCATTAATCAAATCCATTGTTGAGTTATTTTTTTTACTTTGTACTTATTACTTCTATTTAATTGATCACTAAATAGATTATTGAGTGAAACCTTTATAAACTTGGAAAGAGGAATTTAGGTTTAGAGTTAGGTAAACTTGTTGGTAAATTGACCTAACACTTAGGAAAATAATGCATGCCTGCAGATATGGAAAATGCATAATTATATCATGAATACAGAGAAAAAATTAGAAGATTTAGGTTTTAAAATTTTATATGAAAACAATTTTCATAATCATATAATACACATACATCATATACAGGATCATGTACAATATAAATCAAATCTAGATACAAAACCCATGAGATAAGATTTAGGGTTTACCTTTTATAGCGTGTTTCTCCTTGATCTCCTTATTGATGATGATCAAACCTCCAACCCTAGATCTTCTTGTCTATGCTCTTGCTCTTGGTTGATAAGGCGAGTGGGCATCAAGTCGAAACCTTCATTGGAGAATGATCAAGAACGCCTTCTTGATCTTATGGAACACTGGGACATGAGATGGGACTATGAGATAGTAGGAAACTTTTTCTCCCCTCTCTTTCTCAATCTTGGCCGATTTTTCTCCCTTTCTCCCTATGTCTATGCGTGTGACTCTCTAAGAGTTGCTGTGTAGTTTTTTCTCTCATATATCTTATATATATGGGACCAAAAACTGCTAACCCTAGTCCAATTAGGATTGAGCTTGTTCTCCAATTTGGGCTTTGGGTGTATTTTTATAAATATATCCAACTCATGAAACTTATTTATAAAAATACCAACTTCTGTGTGGTAGCATTATTTTACACAGTTTCATGAAACTAATTTCATAAATACCACCAACTAATTAATGAGCTTAATTGAGCTAGACAAGGGACTTAATGGATCCAAATAATCTAAGCTCCAATAATATGATAAATAGATAATAACTCTTATAATGGTATTTATATGAATATTATTAGTAAATGAGACACTTTATTAAAGGCCCAATACTGCACTATTAGATTAAATGTCATGCCTTTTATAGAAATTTAATCAACTAATCTTGATTAACTGATCCATCTAGCATATTCTATACCACATATAGAATCCATATATAATGCCGTAGTTGGATAGGTGAAATTACCGTAATACCTCTCCAACAGCTATTTATCTTTAAGTTACCATCTTTCTATCTAGGAATAATATTGTCGATAATTTTGTTCTCAATGGCCATTTTGACAAAATTATCAACCAATTCACAAAGTGAATACTAATATCTTAGATTTAATTATTATGTGAATCTCGAAAGAACCTAAAGTAGCATTAATGTATAATGTCCTTAACTATTTGGTATTCCCATCAATTCATAAGCCATAACCTCTAATATGCTAGAGTTAACCTCTAATTTCATAGAGATTAGTCTTTTAACAAATCAAAAGGCTATAACCCATGAAAGCAAGTCCAATCAAATATCAAGGATTAAGATCTATATGCTAAGAGTTAGTTTGTGATAATATAATAATTGAGTTACGGCACTCCAATTCTTTATATTACCTGGTCAAGTTTAATACACATAACTTGTTTATGTTGTATTAATGTTTATATCAGAAGTCAGATACTTCAATAATTTGAGACACATCATTCCCATTGAGATAAACAAACACTACAATCTATAGTAAATAAAGTATTCCATCTTTATTTACAGATTGTAAACTACTTCATTTAGACTTAGATAAAGAAACAAGTCTCCCTATAATTAACACTTAATCGTGTTTGTTTCTTTATACACATATAAAGTCATGGAATCTTTTTCAGATGAATAAACTATTCAACTAAGATAGTTTAATCTAGCAAATATCATAATTGCAAATAAGAGAAAGTTGTTTATACTCAAAAGGGTAAAATTGGAAATCTTCTTTTTAGGGCAAAAATCCCAACAAAACTAACATAGGATTACCTAGTTTCGGGCAAGTTTGCATAAGATAGGAATATACCTATATGACTTGTGCAACCTTTATGTGAGAATTACTATACTTAATGAATCTAGTCAATTTATATTAGGAGTAACATATTAGCTTGTCTAGATGTTTTCACTTATGTCATGAGAAAGAGTTTGTAAATACATTCGAATTCTCGGTTGACAACTCTAGTGGATTAATTATTGTAAGAGGAAAATTGGGAAATTGTGTGTTTAAAGAATGGTTAGGGATTTATTAAACCTAGATATTTTTTTTTATTGTTTATCTTTTATTCATTTTGCATGCTAGTTTTGTTGCTTTATTTTATTTCTCTAAAAACCATATTTTAGTTGTTTGGATAAAGTTAGGATTGACAAATTTTACTATTTAACTTAGACTTAGTAATCAATGCTCGTGGGTTCGATACTCTAACTCCTCAATCTATATTACTTGTGACTATGTGTACTTGCATAGGAGTGTGTAAGTATAATTTATAGTTACACATTTCAACCAACAAGTTTTTGGCGCCGTTGCTAGGGGATTGAAACACCATTTCTTTGTTAATATTAATATCAATCAATTCTAATTTTACTTCAAACTTTTCTTTTTTTTGACTTTTTTGTTTTGTTTTGTTTGTGAGGTTTATGATGCTTACTAAGGTAAGATTTCACTAAAGTCTCAAAACATTTTCACAACATGGCTTAGTAGAGAACCCGACCATGACTTACCCAAGTGGTACCAACTCTATGTGTTTATAAAAGGTTTGAATCCTACTAGTAGGAGTTAGTTTGATGATAGATATGGTTTCCCAATTTGTGAAGAGAGACTCAAAGATGAAGCCTATCCAATGATAGTGGACATGCCAAAATTTGATTGGGAATGTTTTTATTTTGTGGAGTCTTCAAGAGAACTTGAAGAAGAAGAGCCACAAGACATAATGGTGGTTGAGAAAGTCTAAGAGACCAATGATTTGGCCGCATCATTGGTCTATACAAGCATACTACCAATGGAATCTTTTTTGCCATTAGGGCCGTCATCTTAACACTACACTCTCTACAAGCTTGAATTGAAGGTAAAATTTTCCTTTGAAGCCGATCATTTAAAATGAAGCCATTTTGGAATTATAAGCAATTATTGTCTTTACTTAGTCATACTTGAGGATGATTTCATCAAAGACTTATTCGTGGTGATGTATGCCATACTTTGATATCAAGAGACGAATTTTGATATAAAATATCACTATGTTCTAAAGTGGCATAAAAATCGAAATTCATGGCTTGTGAATAGTACCATTTTGAGTGCCACGGACCGCGTCCTACATTGGAACCCACTTTCGAAAAGTTATATGTCTAACCTAACATTTTTGGGTACTCTAGATTTAGTGGTAATCTCTAATTATCAATCTGGGGCTCCTTTTGGCAAGTCACTTTTTCAAGTGAACTTGTTAGGATACTGAAATGACTCTTTGAGTAACCAGGTGACCAATGAGAGATTTTTCAAGCATCGTTAGCCCGGTATAATAACCATCTTGAGGTAGAGGATCTAATTGCCTTGCTTTCATTTGTTTTTCACAAAATTAGAATGCGTTGTGAAAAAGTGAAATTTTGTGATATTATTAAATTAAAATTGTTTGAATAATTATTTTAGTGAATTGTGAATCTGTGAGAAATTGTGAATTGGTCTGGATATTTTCCATGTGATTTTGTGCAAATTTTATTTTATTTTTGAATATATCATAGGCATTATATTGCCGAATTTTAAGAACATAAAATAGATTTTTATCTAAAAATCAGTGCATGTCTAGAATGTTACCACATGGTTATTTATAGTGCTTCTCATATTGTACATACCATTGAATCATATATGAGATCTATCTTAGACATCATAGTGTTTATTAGGCAGCCAGTATCTCTGCTCTCAATGAGAGCCCATAAACATATGCGGGGTCTTCTGATTACCCCCACTCAGTAGGCATAGACATTCAGTTATCCCTCTAGTTTAGTAGACATAGATACAAGTGTGTCTCTCTGGTCTTTTGGGATTAAATATCTAGCAGAGAATACTTAGTACATATAGTACGAGTTCCTCTGATTTATGATAAGAGGATGTGAACTCATGGGATTGGTTGATGTATGATATGTGCACTATGTATTATTTATTTGGTTTACTTTATGGTTTTGATTATGATTTCCATTCACTATAGATTAGATATTTTGTGAACTATTTTTAGAACAAGTAACCATGCAAGGGTTTTAGAATCGAATGTTTTTCCCGAAAAGATAATTAGATATCCCCCCTATTTTCGCTCTTAGTTAGTGCTCAGTGTAACTTCGAAATTCAGGAACGGAATAGTGAGAAGCTGCTTACTTTGTCTACTAGTTAAAAAGTATGTGTAAGGTAGTACTATTTGCTTTCTTAGCATGCATTTTTAATTAACATATTGAGACTCGGTCTATATATGTTACGCCCCCTACCTTAAGTATATGACTATATAGGTCAAATTAGGAAGCATTACTCTTTTATAAACCATAACTTTACTTCTGTTCAAAAATTTGCGCCAATTTAAACTTTTTAAACTCTAAAACAAAAGAACCTACGTAGCATTACTTTCTAAAAGTGTCTTTATAAACTGTACAACCAAATGTCCTTATCCATTTATATTGCCATCCGCAGTGATATTTACATCACACTAGAATATCAAAATACAAAGAAAACATCGCCCACTAGTCAAGCTCATCTACATCTGTATGATCATGGTGACAAGAAAGCGTGCTAGCCAACCAGCAACTCTATATATTATATATCTCATCATCTGCATCACAGGAACTAAATGAGCTAATGCTCAGTAGGTAAAGATCATACATACTCGTGTACATGTTTCATGCATAAACTTAATTAAAATTCCCATTGTACTCTTTCTTTCATAACTTTTTATTTTGATATACTTTTCTTAGAAAACATTTCCTTGAAATGCCCTTGAGTACACTACAAAGTCATGGCAGTCGGTAGGCCGTGCCTACCTATGCAGGAAGGAAACACATGGCCAATACAAACCATAACTATCCAACACAGTTCGACTAGGTAATGCACCTAATAAATGTCATAGTACGATGCTCAGTTCCGGTAGTCAGTAAGCCGTGCCCACTTATACGAGAAGGATGCCTGTGCAAACTATACTTACCCAATGTAGACAGACAAGACAATGTACTTAAAATATATCTTATAAAATCAGTACAATGGTACTATTTTAAATCCAATGCGTGGAAAACTTCATTTCTTTGAAAATCATGCTTAAATAATCATGCCATACTTTTGTTTTCATAAACTTTACAACAATAATATAAATAAAATATAATTAAAATAATACACATAAGCATGTAGGAAAACATCTTGTATCGACTACTGTTCTTATGATTCAGTTAAAATAAATCTTTACTTACTTTGTGTCCGATAGAAACGATAGTGGAAAATATCAGTATCCTCTATGGCAAGGTGTGTGGAAGACTTGATGTCAATTTTATTACTAAAATGATCACTACAATGTAAAATACTTAAAGAAAACAAGCACAAGACCGAATCATAACTTTTATAAAAGAGGGAAGCCTAATCACAAAATGAACCAAAATGTCATCTACTTTCATAAAAGCTCGTCCATTTGCTTTTAAATGGTACCATCGGGTTTTAAAAATATTTTGATAGTACCTCCCCTATTGTTAGGACATCCCCACATGATTAAAATCATGGTTTAAGACCTACAATAACAATCAACAAGCCAATTCCCAATTATACAACTTAAATAGGATCTTTTAGAGCAACCTAGATACACTTGAATTTCTTTCATTTAGACAAATTTTAAAACTCTTTTACACTTGTGTGTCATCATAACCAACCACCCAATGAGTGTAATAAATAATAGGATCCACAAAATATACACTCTAAGTTTAGAAAATCAGATTACAAATATAAAAACGTAATCTACTACACATGACAACACTTTTTTTTCAAAAATAAGTGGGGCTTAACTAATGACCAACACTTATTACAAATTTAAAGGAAAATAATACAAATACTCTACCAAGATTTGAAGCCCTGACCTCCCCAAACTCATATACACATCTCTCAAGCCTTGGATCAACTGAGCTAGCCCCAGTTGGCAACAACACTTAAATCCATAACTAGCACACTTTAGGACTTTAAGTCTAACTTTAATTCTCCACTTAGATTCTATGTTTTCAGCAATATATAAGGTTTCCTTAGATCTTTATTCATCAAATAAAAGCTTTAATTCAAGAGCTAAAATAATAGAAATAAATTACCAATTCTAAATTCAACAAAAAGCTCAACTTAACTAGTTTGAACTTTTGTTGAAGTTCTTACCTTCTACTTCCACAAAACTGATTTCTAAGGCTTTGAAATTGATCTCAGGACTCAAGAAGACCTAGAGGAAATATTACTTAAGTAATATCAAGTGCAGAATTGAAATAACAAAAAAAAACCTAGGAAGAAGAACTAGTAAAATTACCTTGACTAGTTTCGACCTATGTTAATTTCTTGAGCTCCAACTTGAGTTTTACCACTTGGAATCTCTTAGATATGGATAAGTGGAGTTGAGAGAAGTATAGAAACTGGTTGGAATGGTTCAAGTCATTGCTGAGGAAGAAGAGGAAAGAAATGACCAGATTTGGTCAAAAATCAATACTTAATGGCTAAGAGATGGCATAACTTAAATTCTAAGGGATATTTTAGGTATTTTGCTCATTACTTTCCATGTGTCAAGCTCTAAAACATCCTTAGTGTACTCAACACATTGTTGGTCAATTCTATTCACTCAAGTATAGACCGAACTGGTGAAACCTAGCTTTAAAAGTGAAATCTAGTTATACTTTGACTTATGATCCTATATGGTCAATCTTATTGTAATTTGGTGGAACCTAGCCACATAACCAATCATTAAACATAAAAATAAGTCAATTAAACTCCAATTAATAATGCAGACTTAGTATAAATTCCTAATTATTAGAATACACAAAGATGACGTCAAGCGATTAAGCTAAATCTAAGCTAACTTAGTGTAATTAAACATAGTTCAGTACAGTGACTGCCACCTCGTGCTTATTTGAAACAAATATTTTTGAAAATGCTAGAAATGAGTCATAAACATTAAATTAAAGCTATTTGATGTGCTAAATTCACAGTGAATTTGGCTCCAAAAAGCGTGAACAATGCATTTTACCGAAAAACTACTATTGGACCAAATTATCAACAGATATGGTTTTTAACGCATGTGCATATAGTATTATCATTCATGAATGTATTCTTTATTTTTTTTACTCACCAAACTTTCTCTCTAAGGGTATTGAGCCTTTACACTGTATAGGAACACTTCGATAACTATTAGTATAATAATACATATTGAAAGCATTTAACGATCAAAATAAGTAATTTATCATAAAATTGACAATAATTTTATGATATGTCTATTATGTAATATGAACATGTTTATTATTGGCTTATTATGTATGTAAGAAACTTGGACATCATAATATAATTTTAATGCATGAACTATAAGGATGATGATGATGCTTAGTTTGTCTAATACATCTACTTAATAATCTACATCTAACTGTGGCCGTAAAATTGTGGGAATTTTACTATTAAAAACTATTTCTATAATTTTTTTAAAAATAATTATTGAATTTTTGTTTGGAAAATTCCTTTTCTGCCACTGGCCCAAGGATTGGGTCATGACATGTAAGGTAAACCACGGTATACATTTTATGTGTAAAATAGTGGTGGTCTATATTTCTTCAAAAATGGGTATAAAATGGGATATTGATGAAATAAAAAAAAAAAAAAAAGAGTAGTTATAAAAACATGGTTTCGAAAATGGATATTTATGAACTTTTCCAATGTTTGGAATGTACGACACTCCTATGTGTACTTGCTACAAGCAACATTCCATGTTGTGGAGTAATGCGCTCTTCTCTCGAGGGATATGGCCCCTCCGTCTAGGGCCTTCAGCAGTGTTTGGAAGTCCTACATAGTAACACCCAAGGGAGGTATGTTATACGCTGGTCACTCCCTTCTTATATTTTTTTTAATCAAAAAGAAAAAGTTAAATATTTCCTTCAAATATAATAGAACCTTCAAATAACAAAGAAATCAAAGAAAGAGAAGAAAAGAAGAACAATTAAATATGGAATTAGTAAGAGTGAATTTACATGTATTTTGTTTTTCGAACTGCTCAATAAAATCTCTTTTGAGCATAAAATCGAGGATGGGATGGGAGTCAAGAGTGACCTTATTCAATTAGTGAAGTTAAACAATATAGAAAAAAAATGCAAGAAAATTACATTACAAATAGAAATTAGTTCTTGTTGTATTAGACGTTTCTATTTTAGTTTGTACAAGCACTAGTAAACATTTGTTTCTAACAATTGGCCAGAGTCTCTTTATTTCTTCTTCTTCCAAAGAACTCTGCTCGAAAGTCTCATTTTCTTTATTTTGTTTTTGGCTGTATCTTTCAATAAGTATTTCATTCGAGAAGGTATATTATTACTCAGATATAGACCTGTGCCGGTTTAGTCTACTTAGTTCTTGGCAAGTGGTGTTTGTTTTTTAATTAATCCATATAAGTCTAGATCTATAATGGTTTTGGGTAGATATTACTTTATTTTTTTTTTATGTTTTAAGTGTGGTTATCATCCAAATTTATATTATTTCTAACTTAGATATGGATAATTTGTTTAATGATACTTGTCTTCTAATCACATTTTGATTTGAAATAAAAGACACTAGTAATAGAGATTGAGTGAAGGGTCATAACAATTCAATAAAAGTGATGAACTCTATTGAAGTGTACAACAACAGTAATTGATAAGTGCATATTTTATTTGAAATATTATTTGATATATCCCTCTAAATTTCCTTTAGTTGTTTTCTTGTTATTTTTAGGATTTTAATGTTATTTTTGAATTTTTAGGTATTTTGTAGGAGAGGAAATGAATTAGAGCTGAAACTAGATGAAAACGAACTAAAACGAGAAAAGCTAAATAACTGGAGCTTCAAGGGCCAATGCCGCAACACTGTAGGCCTGTGCTACAGTGCCAGCCCTCTAGAATGTTTTGAAGATTGCCAGCACAACGGTGGTGGATAGTTGGCACTGTGGTGCCAGAGATTTTAGGTAACTTGTTAATTCATCCCTTTTGACGAGTAACAACTTTGGGAAACTACTCTTATACAACTCTAAGCCCTCCTACAATATAAAAAATCTCTCTAACTCAGATTCATTATTACCTAGATGCACAGAAACTCTCAGAAACCTAGGAGGAGAGAATCGAAGAGAAGAGGAGTGCACGCTAGAGCTGTCTAAAGCGTTCTTCTTCCCTTTTCTCTTTTGTTTTATTACTCTAGCATGATATTTATATTGTTTATGATGCTAGTTTAAGTTCTAGATTCAGGTCAGATGATTTCAAAGCCTTAGACATGGTTGTTATTTAATTTTTCAGATTATATATGTATTGATTACTTATTCAAAGTTGCTATATTTTTCTATGATTATTGTCTATGATTTCTATTTTGCTTTATTTGGGTATATAACTAATTGAATATAATAGAGATTATATTCTAAGTTGAAATTCTAAATCCGTAATTATTTAAATATTTTGATCATAAGTAGCAAATTATGACTGGTTTAGTTGTGATAATGAACATATTCTAGGTTAAAGATAATTTCATCAACTTGTGTGATTATTACCTAAAATCAACCTATTTTTCTTTACTTAATGCTTCCATTAGATTAAATCTATGGAGTTTGTTCTATGTTGTTTAAGTGGGATGGGACTAGGTCATGAATATCTTGATTTGTTTAGTAATAACCTAAGGAAAGTTTTGGAGGAGTATGAGCTTGTGTGCTATCTACAGTTGCTAATTTTGATAAGTAATTGAATATAAGATTTCGTAATTGATTAATATGATTATTTTGTAATAGAGAATGATCCTTTAACTAATTTTACTTTACTATTTTTGTTATTTTATTTATTTTTAGTTTTGTTAATTTTAGTTCATTATTATAAAAAATCCATAAAAATAATAGAATTGATAGCTTAGCAATTATACCAATTTCTCATGAGATCAACTCTTCTTGCCATTATACTAGGTAGTTTAGATTTTATAAACTTTGCTAAATTAATGAATAGAAGAAATATAAAATTTGACGACTGCTATTACTAATCTGTGTGAGTTCCTATATTCTTGGTCAATTTCGTAAGGATCCTATTGCGAAAAATTCATCACCTGATGTGGTAATAAATTTCTTATGGATGTCTTATCAGAAAGCACTTTGATTAGTATTGTACTATCTTTCTATTATTAATGAAGTTAAATTTCCTTTCTGAAAAAAGAAATATCACTATTAGTAAACATGTCTAATAGTGAATAATTTTAATTGTTTTATCTGTTTTTTTTTTTATATTTTTATGTTTGTTTAATTATCATTTTTTTATATTTTTATGTTTGTTTAATTATCAGTAATAAACATGTGCATTAGAAAATAATTTGAATATGACAAACTTAAGAAAAAAGAAAATGGGAAAGCTAATTAATTGAATCTCAGAACGGATTTATAACTACATAAAATGAGCTCATTCCTTTTTCTTCTTTGGAAGAATAGTAGATTCCTTTTAGAATGCATAAATTGTCCTGTAAAATCCTAAATTTTTGTAAGGGTAATTAAGTAATTTTGGAATCAAAAGTAATTTGGTAATTTTGTATTTTCGGATTAATTAAGAATCTGAAATAAATTTGGTATTGAATCTAGACAAAATAAAGTCTAGGTGTGTTTGGGGCAAAAGTGAAAAAGAAATTTCACACTGGGGACAAAAGTGTAATTAAGGAGGGACTAAAGTGAAATAATCTTTTTAAAATTGTGGCCAAAGTGGGAATTTCAAAAACTTATTTTTCGGTCGAATCAGATTGTGACACGTATCCCACTGCTACAGTTTTTGAAAATTGCATAAAAACTCCCTATTTTTTCATCTCCACAGAAGCCCCCAAACACCCACCTACGGTTACTGTTCACCCGAGCCTCCACCAGCTGCCATCGTGCTAGACATGCCCGCCCGCCATGACCAGAAGATGTCGACGAACTAGTGTCCGGTACTGCCATCGTGAACCACCACCTCTCGACAGAAAAATCGCAGCCCGAATTTCGCACCACCGGATAGGAAAATCGGCCACCGTTCTGCCGTCCGCCGTCCGATCACCGCACCACCACCACCGTTGGATTCGTCTCGACTCCAGCTTTGATTTCCGACCAGTCTCGGCCTCCAACTCAGCTCCGGTGAGAAGTTGACTACTGTAGTAATATTTTAATATTTAATTTTTGTGGTATTTTCGTAATTATTTCAGAATTGAGTTATTTTTCCCGAGAAAATTTTACCACGTGAAAAAGGAGTTTGAAACATGAAATCTCATGATTTTTAAGTGTTAAAACGATAATTGGAAGATCATTAATTATGGGGATGAAAAGGTGGTATTTTTCTAATTATTTTCAAAATGTGGTTTTTTTTTAATTTTTAGATTTTGAGCCCATTTAGTGTTCAGGACCTCGAAACTGAGTTCTGATTTCGAATTTGGACTCAATGAGGTCCGGACATGAAGTTTGATATAAAACCACTATTTTCTGATTATATGAACCCTGCCAACTTGTGATGAAACCCGAAACAAGGATAATGCCTAGGACCGTTCTACAATCAGATTTGAATGGAAAACCTCAACCCAACACTTATAAAGAGATGTGAACCTTGGTATAAAGGAAGACGATACAATCAAGGATAGAAAACTCGATTGATAAGTCAAGGGATGAACGCCACAGAGAAATCTGATAAGTTCGAATAAGTTCTCAAAGAACCAAAGAGA
>JXTB01000822.1:40244-65644 GCA_002914805.1 Parasponia andersonii | reverse complement strand
TATACGAACTGTGGGAGTGGTTCACGGGATGGAATTCCAAATGTTTTTATTTAAATGGACTGATTTTATAAAAACTAAAACTTTTGACACTTTTCAAATAAATTAAGGAATTTCCCACCAAGTGAAATTCTCCTTTTGCCACTAGCCCGGGTTTTGGGTCGTGACACCAATAGCCCTGGGTTTCACTATGTATTTTGGTCTGTCAAATTTCAACTTTTATAGACTATCCTCATAAACTATACAATTATTGTAATAATAATCATTTTCTCACAGACTGTTAAATTTTTAACAGATATGATCATTTACTAAGTACACAATTTGATAATTATAGTCGAGAACGAGACTCTATATATTTAATAATTTATATAATAGACTAAAGATTGTGTAATTGTTGCACCAATAGCCTTTTTGTAGAAAATTATTAAACTTTTAACCTAAGTAAATCATATACAAAACATACAATTTTGTAGCTATATTGAGAATGAGACTTCGACTCTCATAACTAAATAGTGCCTAATCATAAACTTTGTTTAAAACTGTTTTTCATTACTAAAAAGAAAAAACCTCAAAATTTTGTGATAAAATAGCTATTGCTATAATACTTACATAATTGAAAGTGATTTGATTTATAATTTGAAATTTCAGAGAGGTAAATAGAACAATATGTGTAATTTAGGGCTACGGCCATTACTTTAGTTAACCTTTTATTAGAAAGTCCAGTTGTATTCAATTTTAAGCCTAATGCTTATATAGGTAAATTTTGTTATCGACCCAATATATCAGATATACTTAGTGGTATTTATTTATTAGGTTTGTAAAAGCGAAATGGATTAATGGCACAAATGGTCCCTGAACCGTCAAATTCTTGTGGCAACTTAGTTCTGAAAGTTCTAATTGTAGAAATTAGGCAAATGAATTTTCTGATTTGAATCAATTTATTCCCTGTATTATTTAAATTGTAATTTGTTATTAAATTATAGACAAAAAATATACATGGAAAGCATGTGGTAGCATCTGAAAATATATTTGAATGATAATTTGAAAATTTTAAGCATAAAAATTAACAATCATATAAATATTTTCCTTGAATTTGTGACTCTAAAAATCCTAAAAAATACAAATAATCTATTTTTTCTTCTTTTCAAATCTTTTTGTTGAATTTATTTTCTCTAAAATACATTTTCGAATGCTACAATATTATTCTTACGTTTATTTTTGGTCAAGATTACAAGTTAGATAGTCTAGGGACTAAATAACTTAAAATCAGAAAGTTTAGTAATTTAATTTTCATAATTAAAACTTTGAGATCAAATTGATATAAGTTGGATAATTTAGGGACCATATATTCCATAAACCCAAAGGAAAGTCAAAACCAAATACAGTGCTCTTTAAAATATAATTTTATTACTTACATCAAAAAAAGAAAAAAGAAATTGTAACATATACTACTCTTGTTAATGTAGAGTAATGAAGTCTGTTCTAAAAATAAAAAGAATTATGGTTTGTCTCATTTTTAAAATTAGTATTCGTAAATGATCATATTTAATAATTGATAGCTTAATAGTTGTAAATA
Source organism: Parasponia andersonii (assembly GCA_002914805.1). NCBI lineage: Eukaryota > Viridiplantae > Streptophyta > Magnoliopsida > Rosales > Cannabaceae > Trema > Trema andersonii. The sequence continues at coordinate 64,071 of JXTB01000822.1, read as the reverse complement.
TCCATTTTTTAGTTAGAAGGTTTTAATTTCCTTTTTTCGCCCTTTCTTATTATTCTTTATGATTGTTAGCAAGAAATACATTAAATAGTATATATGTATATACATATGCATATTTTCCCCTTGGATATATAAAGCCATATAGTTGGTATATTTTTAGATGCAACACTTTGTGATCTTGACTTTCGATAGATATCTTTTCACTCGAAATATATCTATTTTTTATAAAATTGATATATATGATCAGGTCGTTATGAACAAAAAATACATTTTGAACATTGAGTCTTTAAATTTTGAAGATTTCTTTTTTTTCGTAGTAGATCCATTTATAAGTTTAGTATATCGAACTCCAGAAATGATGCATTATAGTTCTGGAATTGGTATACATGAAAACTTATTGAGTACGTACATTTATATATTAATAAGTGTTTAATTTTATATATTATTCTATAAATTACTCTATATGTCTTTTCTAAGTTTATTGTTATTTTGGCATTTTTATTTATATATTTGTATTTTGCAGGTCTTTTGAAGGAAAAAGAGCAAAGAGAAGTGAAACTAGCTTGAAAAAGTGCTGAAAACTAAAGCTGAAACTTGAGGACAACACCGGCTGGTCAGTGCCCTAATGTTGGCCCGCAGCAGGAGATGCAACAGAGGCTTAGCTTCGCGATGCTAGAGCTTAGCGCTGCATGGCCTAATAGATGACTGGCTTAATTCAAGCTATGTCGCTACTTTTGGACTTTGAACTCATTAAGATGAGAAAAGTAAACAATAATAAAAGTGCAAATAGTTAAAGAAAGAAAAAGATAATAAAAAGACTCGGTAAAGGATAAGAAAAAGATAATAAAAAGACTCGGTAAAAGGATCATTTTCCACAAAAGAATAATTTAAACAATAGAAAAATATATAAATATTAAATATTATTTATAAGTATCTTTATTGTTTTAGATGAGTTTTGACTTTGAATTTTTTTAAAATTATATATTTTAAATTTTAAAGAGTATTTTGGTAAACATAATTGTCAAAATTGTGTTTGGCCTAGATAGTAAAAATTTGTTACAAGTTCTACATTTAAAAATCAATGTTGATAATAACCAAAATACAAGGTACAAAAATGTAATTATCTCTATTATAATTTAAACATACATATTGAAAGCAAATAGAAATAAAAAAAATAGAAAGAGAGACAAAAGAAAGGACAAGATTTAGAGAAATTTCCTAACACTAATTTCTTTGTATAATTATTTATCTTTTTTGTGTACTAAAAGTATTATATATATAGTGATTGACGTTATTGTTATTTGTAACACATTATAAGCACTACTCCCTAGCCATTGGCTATTTTGTTAAAAGTTTTGTTAGTTAGTTTCGTATTATTGTTCAGTTTTCAAAACTTTTACAATTTATTTATATCACGACCTAAATCCCAGAGTAGTGGTAGGGAGAGTAGTGGTAGGGAAGGAATTTAACTAGAATTAAAAAATCCTTAATTTATAAAGAAAAAATCTAGAGAGTTTTGAATTTTTAAAACAACACAACAAAAAAAAAATATTTGGATTTTCAACAAAAGAGTTCATAGTCATTAATAAATATAGACTAAATAATTATTAGAAAAATCAAATTTAGATAGTTAATTAAGCATTAACATCCACACCTCAATATCAAACTAGTATGACATATATAGTTTACAGACATATTCAAAGTAACATACTTAGTTCGAATGCTAGCCTAATCCATTTATTTAAGAAGATATAAACACAAGCCTTAAATTCACACTCCTAGTATTACCAAGTCATGAACTACAAGTAAATGATAGCTTCTTAATCACTTGTTGTTCTCAATATCACACTGAACACTACTTATAGAGAAAGTAGAGGAGGTGAGTATAAACTGTCTAGTTGGTTACCAATTACCCTTTTTTATAATTCTTAAAACATCTACATGGTTAATAATACTGGAAACTATTTCATAAATATTACAGAAAATTATGCGAAAGACCAAAACTAGATATCAAGGTCAAAACATATGGAAAACCATAATTAAAACAAGTATAATGTACGTCACATAAATTAACATATCACATGAGCTCTCATCCTCTCATCATGACTAGAGTAACTTATACTACATGTATTGAGTGCTCTCTACCTAACATCTATCTCTGGAAACTGAAGAGACACTCATATGCCTAATCTTACCAAACCAGAGGGGCATCAAATGCCTACACCTACTGAGTGGAGATAGTTAGAAAACAAACCGTGCGTGGGTTTACGGACTCTCACGGAAGACGCGTGTACTAGTCTATCTGCTACAACACTACGATACCTAAGATGATTCTCATGTATGATCACATGAAATGTGTAATATGTGGAGTCGAAGATGACCATACAGTGGTTTAACATTCTAGACATGCTCTGATTTTTAAATAGAAATCCATTTTGTACTTAAAATATTTGACAATTCAATTCTTTTGATTTAATCAAATCCTAAGTATAAAACTTATACAAAATCATACGTAAAGTATCCAGAGTAGTCTACAATATTTTACGAATTCATAATTCATTAAAATAATTATTCAAATAATTTAATTAAATCAAATCACGAAATTTCACTTTTTACAATAAATTCTAATTTTTATGAAAAATAAGAGAAAGTAAGGCAATTAAATCCCCTACTTTGATATAGTAGTTATACTGAGCTTACGACGCTAGAAAAGTCCTTTGTTGGTTAAGTAGTTATTGAGATGATCATTTTCAAATCCTGATATATTCACTTGAAAAAGTGAAAATTTCAAACGGACCCTCAGATTGAGAAACAGATGCCATTACTAAATTCAGAATATCAAAAAGTATTGGGTTAGACATAAAGTTTGTCAAAAATGGGTCCCAATGCAGGATCGGCCAGTGGCACGTAAAACGGTATAATTCATGAACTATATTCTTGATTTTTGCGACCATTATATGGGCTTAAAAATCCAAAAATTATAAAACTATCACCTTTGGAAAATATTTAGGAAAATGCCATTTTTTCATAGTAATAATTAACACACTTCCAAAATCCATTTCAACACTTCAAAATCATAAGATTTCTTGTTTCAATCTCCTTTGTCATGTGGTATAATTTTTTCGGGATAAATAACCTAATTTTGAAATAACTACAAAAATGCCACAAATTTTAATATTATAAAAATGCCACGGTGACAAAATTCTCACTGGAGCTGAGTTAGAAGTTGTAGGTGGTCGAAAATGAAAGCTAACATCGATACGAGTTTGATGGCGCCAGAATGGAGCTGATTGGACACTAGACGGAGAAATGGTGGCCGATTTTCTGATTGGCATCGGAGTTGAGCTGCAACAGTGGGCATTTACTCATCGGAGGATAGGGAGGAGCATGGCCAGAGGAGTTGCAAATGAACAATGGCAGAGAGTGGTTTTTTCTTCTGAAAATGGGTGAGGGACTTTGGGCAAGAAGAGAGAAAACTTTAGAGATTTATAGGCAATTTCAAGAACTGTAACACTATTTCAGAAATTGTATTTTAGCCCAAATGTTGAAAGATTCTCTCAAACATACCCTTATTTAATTGCGTTTTAATCCCTGTCTTTTTTTCACTTTTGCCCATTGAACTTGGACTATATTTTTTTTCAGATTCAAGTTCAACATTTTAATATAAAATATTTTAGATATTTTACTTAAATAATCTAAAAAATCAAAACTACCAACATACCCTTATTTAACCATATAAAATTTAGGATTTTACATCCTCTCCTTCTTAAAGGAATTTTTTTCCCGAAATTCGAATACAATACAAGAGTCAAAACACAACTTCATGTTGAAAGTTGAAAACATGAGGATATTTTTTATACATTTCTATTTCTAGCTCCCAAGTGGCTTTGTCTTCCTTACAGTATTACCAGAGGACCTTGACAAATAGTATTTCTCTGTTTCGAAGCACTTTGAGCTCTCTTCTCAGTATTCGAATTGGTTGTTCCTCATATGTTATATCTTCTTGTAATGATACTTCCATATACTGAATGACATGTGATGGGTTAGGTACGTACTTTCTGAGTATCGAGACATGAAAGACATTGTGCACTCGGCCAAATTGTGGTGGTAAGACCAAGCAATACGCTATGGGTCCAATTCTAGCAGTAATGTCAAATGGTCTAATATACCTTGGAGCCAATTTGCCTTTAAGCCAAAATCTAGTGATCCCACACCTTGACGTCACTTTCAAGAATACTTGATCACCAACTTTGAACTCTATTTTGTGTCTCTTTGGGTCCACAGATTTTTTGACGACTCTGTACAACCTTGAATCTTTCCTGAATCTTGTTAATTTTCTCAGTGGTCTCCAGTATCAGTTCTGGCCTAAGAGTAACACATTTGTCTAAATCAGCCCAACACAAGGGTGATCTACATGGTCTCCTATATAGTACTTCATATAGAGCCATGCCAAGACTGGTTTGGTAGCTGTTATCATAAGAAAACTCCACCAATGACAGATGATCATCCCAACTTCCACCAAAATCTAGTATAGAAGAGCGAAGCATGTCTTTTAGAATCTGAATAGTCCTCTCAGATTGGCAATCTGTCTGAGGATGGTGAGTAGTATTGAGATTTAGTTCTGTTTCCAAAGCTTTCTACAAAGCTCTCCAGAACTTGGATGTAAATCTTGGGTCTTTGTTAGATATTATGCTTGATGGCACTCCATGCAATCGAAAAATATTGTCAATGTAAAGATGACTAAGCTTGTTGAGTGAAAAATTAGACCTAATTGGTGTGAAATGAGCAGTTTTTGTCATACGATCAACATTACCCAAACTGTGTCGTTCTTTCTTTGAGTCATTGGCAAATCATTTACAAAGTCTATGGTTATTTTGTTCCATTTCCACTCTGGTATGGGTAAAGGCTATAGTCGTCTAGCAGGTGACGGTGACTTGACTTTCTGACAAGTCATACACTTAGCCACAAAAGTAGCTACATCATGTTTCATACGTTTCTACTAATACTGTATTTTTAGATCATGGTACATCTTTGTACTATCAGGATGTACTACAAATTTGGATTTATGAGCTTCAGTGAGAATGATCTCTCTAAGATCAGGATCATTAGCTGTCACGACCCCAAACCCGGGCCAGTGGTAGAAGGGGAATTTCACAAAGATAGGAAATTTCTTGATTTATTTGAAAAGTGTCAAAAGTTCTAGTTTTTATAAAAATGGTCCATTTAAATAAAATAATCAGAATTCCATCCTGTGAATCACTCCCACAGTTCGTATACACCATTAAACATACACTGAATAATAATTAAAAATCACGAAGTCACATAAAAGCCCAAGCATCACCATCATCCACAACAAAAGTCAAATACCATAATGGCATACATAAGTTCGCAGACAAAATAGAAAGCAATAATCTTAGTTCAATGCTAATACTAAACTGAAATAGTCCAAAGACTAGACAACAAACTCTTAGCATTACCAAGAGATGAACCGCAATCTAGATGACCTCTTACTCCTCTTGATCACCAAGATCACACTGGACACCAACAGAGGAAGAAGGTAGGGGGGTGAGCATAAAGTGCCCAGTAGGAAAAACAATTACTTCGATCGAAAACATTTTAGTGATGGGGAATTCCTGCATGGTTAGTTTAGTCCAAAACATACATATATATATATAATCCAAACCGGAAATCCATATATATATAAAAGCAGTGCAATCAAAAGGATTCAATCCATATGCACATGACACAAATCAACCCATACCCATGAGCTCTCATCCTCTCATTTGTGAAAACCCAGGATGATGGCACTAAGTGTACCTAACAGCCTGCCTGATACCTAAGCCCATACCCGGAGGGGACACGCATGTGTCGCATACCAAACCTGGAGGGGGAACCGAATTGCCTACGCCTACCAAATGGGGAGGTAATCAGAAGTAACAAAACCCTGCGTGAGTTTACGGACTCTCACCGACGGTAGGGCATACAGCGCCACACTGTAAACCCACGATGCTAACACGGTGCTCATGTATGATCCTATGAAACGTCCAACACAAAACTGAAGTGTGAAAATAATCGTGCTCTGGTTTTTTGGTAAAATCAGCATACTACGATTTTATAGTAAAACGGGCAGCATAACGGCCCTATTTTTAATATACCCAAAATAACCTGCACTCAGAAAATTCGTAGAGCAATACAATGTATATCTCATACAACCAATTTCCATCACAGATATTCGAGAAACCAAAAATCATATTTGTTCTCATTTGTTGCAGAAAATAATTTTTATTCGAAAACGATATAATTCACAGGTAATTGAATCCCTACCTCACTCGAATAGCAATACCATGCTATTGAATCCTCAAGGTGTCATTGATGATCGCCTGAAAGGTCGAGAACCAATTCCAAGCCCTCGATCGTCCTCTTGCGAAAGAACCAACTTCTCACCAGAGCTTCAATTCCACAAATAGACCTCTTCGTTGAATTTCTAGCACCCAAAATAGCTAGGTTAGACATATAACTTGTCCAATTCGGGTCCGGGCCCAAACTTAAACTCGAAATACCCAAAAATGGCAACTTTCAATCCGGGCAAAATAGGGTTGAGATATATATACCTTGATGATTCTTGAGACGAGACGAATCCAACGGGACTGGTTGGGGGTCGAATGGTGGCCGGAATCGTCGCCGGTGGCCAAAAATCCGAAACGGCTCCAATGGCTTCGATGGAGGCTTTCCAGTGATGCAGACGTCGGCAGCGGCTGGCGAGGGGCGGCGGAGCTTCAGTGTGGCATGGGGAACCTTCATCGGTCAGTGGCACAGGCGGACGACAGTCGGAGCGGCACAACTACTCCTCTAGTGGTGCGCGGCCAAGAAATGCAGAGGGAGAAGAGAGAGAGAGAAAAGAAAAGGACAGGGCACGTGGCCCTGTCTTATAGGACTATGCAATTTTTCAAAAATTATACATAAGTCTCCAAATTTCAAATATCTATCAATCTAGTCCCTCAAAAATTACAATTTAGTCCTTCTGCAAAAAACTTTTGCAATTTAATCCCCATAATATTTTATCCAGAAAATTGGTCAATTGTCCAAATTACCCTCTCAAAATCTGGGTTTTTACATTAGCTACTACTAGTTTTCCTCCAAAGAAATAAAAATCCTTCTCTATTTGTACTATAATCTTCTAGTTGTTTACAATTTGCAAGTTGATTCCAGATGGCTCTCAACTCTTGGTCTTACCATTGACTTTGCTGCACTGTCTGGATAAATGTTGGCATGGCTACAACATTACAAGGATAAGTAGCTTTACCAGTCTCGAAGTACTGCAATAATTGTTGCCAGTTGTAACTAAGTTTTTCCAATCATCAAATATTAGTGCCGTTAGTGAGCCAAGCAGTTTTTTACTTAAGGCAGCAGCTACAATATTGGCCTTACTGGGATGATACTGCAAGCTAAAATCATAGTCCTCTATATACTCAACCTATAGTTGTTGCCTTAAATTCAGATCTCGCTAGGTGAAGAGATATTTTAAACTCTTGTGATTGGAAAATATTTTGAATTTTACACCATACAAATAACACCTCCAAATTTTGAGTATAAAAATTATTACTACAAGTTCCGGGTTATGGGTAGGATAGTTTCTCTCATATGGCTTCAATTAATGAGAAGCATATGCACTCGACCATTTTGCATCAGAACACATCCCAACCCATCTTCGAAGCATCGGTATACACCACATAAGATTCATTATTCTTAGGAATAGTAGGAATAGGTGCACTTATCAAACTATGCTTTAGTTTCCTAAAAGCTTTTTCACAATCACTATCTCAAATGAACTTGACTTCTTTCCTGGTCAACCTTATCAATGGTAATGTAACCCTTGAGAAATTTTGAACAAAACAATGGTAATAGCCTACCAAACTAAGGAAACTTCATATCTCTGTCATATTCTTTGGTCTTTCCTACTTTAGAATAACTTTTACTTTAGTAGGATCGACTGAGATACCTTCTTAAGAAAGTACATGCCCTAAAAATTTAACTTCTGACATCCAGAAGTCACATTTTGATCTCTTGGTATATAACTGTTGACTTCTCAAAACTTTAATCAGTATCCTCAAATATTTGGCATGCTCTTCCTTAGTCTTAGAATATATAAGGATATTATCAAGAAAAACAACCACAAAATGATCTAAGTACGACCTGAAAATTCGATTCATAAGGTCCATAAAAGCTGCAAGTGCATTTATCAAACCAAAAGGTATTACCAGAAACTCAAAATGACCTTAATGAGTTATGAATAATTTTTTCAGTATATCCTCCTCTCTCATCTTCAACTGGTAATAATCTGATCTCAAGTCAATCTTGGTGAAGAATTTCGAGCCACCAAGTTGATCAAATAGTTTGTCAATCTTTGGCAAATGATACTTGTTCTTTATTGTAAGCTAATTTAACATCATATAGTCCACACAAAGCCTTAAAGTATCATCAGCTTTCTTGGCAAAGAAATGGGAGCAACCCAAGGAGAAGTACTACTCCGAATGAAACCCTTGAATATCAAACCATCCAACTATTCTCTCAATTCGTTCATCTCTGCAGATGTCATGCGGTAGGCTAGAATAGAAACTGGCTGAGCCTCAGGAACAAGGTCAATATTGTAATGTCCCCTAATTCTACACACGTACTTAATGATATTTTCAAATATAATTTGTGAGATCAAGAGACATTACTTGATTTAGAAATAATAAAATAGGAAAAATTTAAGACTTTTTAAATTTTCTAGAAAGAGAAAGAAAAACTCCACTTATAATTATACATAATCTAGTGTATACATGTATACACCATTGCAAAGTGGGTCTCTCATAAAATATACATAATATAAACACACTCAAAATAGGAAAAAAAATCCTCTGTCAGAAAACCAAAGCATCAAAATGCTCATATACATAGGCTACGGTCAGAAAGTCGGCACTTCTCCTCCAAACTCACATATCAAAGTGCATATTATAGAAAATAGATAATCATATGGTTGGGATTCCTATGTATATTGTATTATCTGACAAGATCGTGAATGACATACTGAGCAACTCAGAGTACATATAACATATCATAAGCTATACGGAGGTCTCGAGACCCAGAAATTCCCCTCTGGGTATAGCAGAAGTCCACCCTATATTGCCGTTAGAGTATTCTGAAAGGAACCATATTATCCTTGAAAGGACTAAAGTGTCCCTAAAAGAACCAGAGTGCTCCTGAAAGTACTTGAAGAATTATATCATATATTTGTGCGATGGCTTGCCACATCCTATTCACTAATACTCGTCAGGTAAAATAAATACACTACATTTTTATGTCTCATCCAAAGTTGAATGACAATTATATATGTACATATATTCATAGATTCTATATCCATAATTTCACAGATTAATAGAAATAAAGAATTTCTTACATTGCAAGTGTGACGTTACTTACCTCAATTGATGGACTTCAGATGATTTTATGTAAAATCCTCCCACTCAATTAATTATTAATTTTTTTAAATAAGAGGACATTAAATCAAACAAAGAACTAAGTCATTGATATAAAAATAAAACATAGAGGAATAGTGTGTATTTTCAAACTCATATGAAAAAAAATTAATATACAATTACTTACAACCAGGTAAGAACTACTGAATTCAAACACTAAGTCCATATATTAACTATTAAACATGAGAATTTAGAATACTAGTTGATTAACCATATGAAAAATAGATATAAATGCTTAACTAATCAAACTATTTGGAAAGGTCATGAATCAGAGTACACACACTCATAGTGACACAGTAAAAAAATTCAATAAGCTGAAACTAGGAAATTATTTCGTGTCATTTTGGCAGTGTAAATCCTCAATTATAGAATAATAAATATCATCGATTACTGTACATGAGAAATGAATACTAGACATCTTTAAATAATATAATCAGGCGTGAATCTTGTATACAAGATACCATGTGAAAATCAATAGCTATTAAATTAGAATAATATAGACTCTTTTAAGTCTACACGTACAGAAAACAAAACACCTATATGAATGATATAAATGATACAATTCCAAAAGTCTATGATCACACCATTAGATTAAAACATAATAATTGGTCCACTACAAAGAGAATACAAACTCGAGTAACTAAAAGATTCAGCGCTAAGATCTCATATATAATATTTGAATGTACACGTGCTTAACAAATTATACTTACATAGTTTGTTTCACAACGACTTATTAATGCATAATTATAAACTTTGTGCTAGAGTTTTTTAAAAGAATCAAATCAGATATTGACAAGACAAACTCCTATAATTTCTAAAGCATTTATGAAAAAGTGTCAAATATAAGAATAATTACTTACTAGGCTCTAAAGAAACTATATGGACTCCTAGATGATTGTATTGTAAGTTACTTTAATACAGTAGGGAATAAGTAACAAGTAACAGCAGGGAATAATTTCCTACCCCCAAACTTAAAATTAACATTGTCCCCAATGTTTAAAATAAAAAGAGAAAGTAAAGAAAACTCTCTCAGATTTTCACATAGAGATGGAGGCTTTTGGTTGAGTCACTGAAGTTCATATATCGACCCCCCCAAACTTGTGCAAAAACCTAAAACACACAAAAAGAAAACAAACATAAAAAAAGAAAAGAAACCTAAAAATCCAAAATCAAAAGGGAAAAGAGAAAGTTCATGGGTTGCCTCCCAAGAAGCACTTGATTTATAGTCATCAGCCAGACTCTCTGTTGCTTCAGTTTGGGTTGGACAAAGAAATGGAGGTCTTTTTCCGATCAAACTCTCCTCTATAATAATGCTTAAGCCATTGTCCATTAACCTTGAAAACTCGCTTGGACCCTTCATCTTCAACCTCCACAGCTCCATATGGAAACACTTGGGTGACACGAAATGGTCCCGACCATCTTGACTTGAGCTTCCCCAGAAATAATTTTAACTGTGAATTGAAGAGAAACACTCGTTGACCTGGTTCAAATCGATGATCTAGTATCTTCTTATCATGCAACTTTTCGTCTTCTCCTTATATAGCTTCGCATTTTCATAAGCTTGGAGGCAAAACTCTTCCATCTAGTTCCATAACTTGCCTTTCATTGGCTGAACCAAGACTTGACTTTGACCCAGTGATGTGGCAAAATCTCGTTGGAGAAAAACCCGGTTGTACCAGCGCTTAAAAGCACCAGATCCGACCGCCCTAAAGACTCCTACGCCAGCCATCAGCTCGTGGGCCCCAGCTGTCTCCTCGTCCCAGCTGGCCTCTCGCCTTCTTCTGAGCATGAAAAGCATGCCCCTGGCAGATGCAATCCAACCTAGATCCAACGACTAAAAATGGTGCTTGACTTCTCCTCTTCAACTCGCGCATCTAAAGCTTCTATTTCATCCGATTTTCCTTTTTTTTTTGTTTTCTAAATCAAATCAAATTAAACTAAAATAAAAACCTAAAACTAATGAAATTCTAATTCAAATTAAAGTAACTTAAACTAATTAAATTAAAATACCTAATCCTAATAAAAATAACATAAAATAAAAAAAAACAACTTAAATTACTTAACATCTAAATAAAAATTACTCTAGAATACACATTTTTAATGAATAAAAAGCATAATTAACTCTATTTTCATAGAGATATCAATAGCCAATAATAATCATCACCATAATATGACTACATTTTAAAAAAATTATAACATTTATCAAAATGCATATCAAACACTTACAAAGGAGTAAGGCTTCCTTTTCTTTTGGACTTTTGTATACAGGCGGTCTTAAAAATCATTTAAAAGCATAAGCATTGATACTAACTATAATATCCTCCAATTACACAAACGTATGAGATCTGGAGACATTACTTGATTTAGAATTGATAAAATAGGAAAAAAATTTAAACTTCTTAAACTTTCTAGAAAGAGAAAGAAAAACTCTACTCATAATTATTCATATTCAAATGTATACATATATACACTATCGCAAAGTGGGTCTCTCATAAAATATACATAATACACACACACACACACACACACACTTAAAACAAGTATAAAATCCACTGTCAGAAAACCACAGTATCAAAATACTCATATACAAAAGTTGTGGTAAGAAAGTCAGTACTTCTCCTCCAAACTCATATATCATTTGTACCCTCTGCAATGTAAAAATATTTATGAGTATGAAACTTACTAAGTAACGTATACAGATGCAAAGTGCATATAATATAAAATAGATAATCACATGTAACACCCCCTAGTTTAACCATATTATCATATACTGTGAAACTATGAAGTATTATTCTTTGTTCTACCATATCTTTTATTTTGATAAAAAAGGTGGGTAATTTTGAACTTTCTAAAACCCTTAAAACAAAGCAACTGCATGGCATTTCTTTTTAAAAGTGTCTTTACAAAATGTACAATCAAAAGAGGTTTTCACCAGTCTATTTTGCCATCAGCAGTAGTATTTAAATTATACCAAAATATCTCAAAACAAAAATGTCGCCTACAGGACAAGCTTGTCCACATCTGTATGATCATGGCGACAAAAGATAAACTAGGTAACCAGCTAGTCAATACCAAAACGTGCCTCCTTATCTGTATTACAAGACTAAAATAAGCTAAAGCTCAGTAAGTAAAAAAACTATGCATGCTTATGAATGCTTTAAAATCTCATAAAGTTTCCATTGTACCCTTTTCTTTCTTGAACATTTGAGTCCATGCATTTTCCTTAAAAATTATTCTTAGTTGGGCCCCTCAGCAGACTGCTTGTCTCGTAAGTCGATAGGCCGTGATAACATTGGGAAAAAACTCTGGCCAAGAGTAAAAATAAGGTGCAACCATCGTGTGAGGTTTTTGAAAACTCCTTCCGTCATCAAAGGGGCATCTCACACCATACTAATATTGTCCCGCTTTAATGAGACACATCATAAGATCAACAAATCCCGCTTCAACGAGAGATTCTGCATCTCGTTGCTCCGACAGACTCAACTTATCTTATAAAATTGGTATAAGGGTACTAACTTTCAAATAATCTTATAATAAAATTCTTCATTTGCATGTAAGACATGCCATGCACATGCCATTTCATAACTTTCAGGAATAAGTAAGTTTCACATAATAACATCTTCCATATCATTCTTGTGATGTAGTTGTAAGTCTTTACTTACTATGTGCTTGGTAGAAAAGATAGTGGAAAGGGTCAGTATTCTCTGTGACAAGGTGTGTGGAAGACCTGATGTCAATTTTGTTACTAACATTATCACTACAACGTAAAATGCTTAAAGAAAACAAGTACAAGACTAAATCACAGCTTTTACAAAAGAAGGAACCCTAATCACAAAATGAACCAAAATGTCATCTACTTTCATAAAAACTAGTCCATTTGCTTCTAAAAATATTTAGACAGCACCTCCCCTATTTTTAGGATATCCCCACATGATTAAAATCATTGTTTAAGACCTGTACTAACAATCAACAAGCCAATTCCCACATATACAATTCAAAGAGGATAATTTAGAGCAACCTAGGTACATTTGAATTCCTTTTGTTTACACAAAGTTTGAAACCATTTTTGTAAAAACTCAGAATTTTTGAGGGTAATTTGGATATTTTACCAATTTTTCGGATAAAATATTGTGGAGATTAATTCGAAAAATTTTTGTACAAAGGGACTAAATTGCAAATTTTGGGGGACTAGATTGATAGAGATTTGAAATTTGGGGACTTATGTGCAATTTTTTAAAAATTGCACAGCCCATTCAAAACAGGTCGCGTGGCCTGTTCACTCATTTCTCTTCTCTCTTCTTCCCCGATTTCTCTCTCTTCTCTCTCAGCTCTCTCGGCCATACCACCGCAGGACATCGCCGAGCCGCCGCCAGCCACCGTCCGCCCGTGCCACCGACCGGCATCGACTCGCTGTGCCGATGCTCCGCCGCCGCTCGCCAGCCACCGCTGACGTCTGCATCGCCGGAAATCTCCAAAGAGCCCGAATCGGTTTTTTCGTCGCCGGCGAAGATTCCGGCTACCATTCGACCTCCAATCAGTCCCTTTGGATTCGTCTCGTCTCAAGGATCATCAAGGTATATATATCTCAACTCCATTTTGCCCGGATTGAAAGCTACCATTTTTTGGTATTTCGAGTTTATGGTTGTTATTTTTGATCCGGTCGTTGGATTGTGTTTTTGAGTTCATTTTTGGAATGTACTCAGAAATGGAGAAGTTTGATGTATATATATTATGTTATTTGGTGATCGGCAAGAAAATCGAGAATGGACGGTCGAGATTTTGCCTCGTTTTATGCGCCATCAGCTCGGTGTGGGCCCGGACATGAATTGGACAAGTTATATGTCTAACCTAGCTATTTTTGGTGCTAGGAATTCAGTCAAGAGGTCCATTTGCAGAATTGAAGCTTTGGTGAGAAGTTGGTTTTTTGCAAGGGGACGATCGAGGGCTTGGAATTGGTTCCCGACCCTCTGGGCGATCGCCAACCATACCTTGGTGATTCAATAGCATGGTATTGCTATTCGAGCGAGGCAAGGATTCAGTTACCTGTGTATTATATCGTTTTCGAATAAAACTTATTTTCTGCAACATATGTGAACAAATGTGATTTTTGGTTTCTCGAATATCTGTGATGGGAATTAGTTGTATGAGATATATACTGTATTGCTCTGATACCAAAAATTTTTGTCACGACCCAAAACCTGGGCCAGTGATAGAAGGAGAATTTCACAAATGTGGAAAATTCCTTGATTTATTTGAAAAGTGTCAAAAGTTCTAGTTTTTATAAAAACGGTCCATTTAAATAAAATAATCAGAATTCCATCCTGTGAACCACTCCCATAGTTCGTATACACCATTAAACATAGACTGAATAATAATTAAAAATCACGAAGTCCCATAAAAGCCCAAGCATCACCATCATCCACAACAAAAGTCTAATACCAGAATGGCATGCATAAGTTCGCAGACAAAATAGAATGCAGTAATCTTGGTTCAATGCTAATACAAAACCCAAATTGTCTAAAGACTACGACAACAAACTCCTAGCATTACCAAGAGACAAATTGCAATCCAGATGACTTCTTACTCATCTTGATCACCGAGATCGCACTGGACACCACCTGAGGAAGAAGGTAGGAGGGTGAGCATAAAATACCCAGTAGGAAAAATAATTACCTCGATCGAAAATATTTTAGTGACAGAGAATTCCTGCATGGTTAGTTTAGACCAAGATATCTGCATATATATAATCCAAACCGGAAATCCATATATATATAAAAAAAATAGTGTAATCAAAGCCATAGATGACACAAATCAACCCATACCTATGAGTTCACATCCTCTCATCTGAGGAAACCTAGGATGATGGCACTAAGTGTACCTAACAGCCTGCCTGATACCTAAGCCCATACCCGGAGGGGACACCCATGTGTCGCCTACCAAACTTAGAGGGGCAACTGAATTGCCTACGCCTGCCAAATAGGGAGGTAATCAGTAGTAACAAAACCCCGTGCGAGTTTACGGACTTTCACCGATGGTGGGGCATGCAGTGCCCCACTGTAAACCCATGATGCTAACGCAGTGCTCATGTATGATTCTATGACACATGCAACACAGAACTTAAGTGTGAAAATAATCATGCTCTGGTTTTTCAGTAAAATCCACATACTAGGTTTTTATAAAAAAATGGACAGCATAATGGCCTTATTTTTAATATACCCAAAATAAAGTACGTCTAGGTAGTACCAAGATGTACCGGGACTTGAAGCAGAAGTATTGGTGGAAAGGTATGTAGAAGGATGTATCTAGTTTTGTGGCTAAGTGTTTGACTTGTCAGCGAGTCAAGGCTGAACACCAGAGACTAGCTGGATTACTTCAGCCGTTGCCAATTCCGGAATGGAAGTGGGACAAGATCACGATGGACTTCGTGACCAATTTGCCGAAGACCTTTAGGAAGAATAATGCAGTTTGGGTGATAGTCGATCGGTTGATGAAGACTGCTCACTTTATACCGATTCAGATTGACTACTCTCTCACTAAGCTCAGTAAACTTTATGTGGAGAACATTATACGCTTGTATGGTGTGCCTTTAAGCATAGTTTCTGATAGAGATCCAAGATTTACTTCCACGTTTTGGAGAGCCTTGCAGAAAGCGTTTGGTACGCAATTGGATATCAGTACAACTCACCATCCTGAGACTGATGGTTAGTCTGAAAGGACTATTCAGATTCTTAAGGACATGCTACATTGTTGCATACTGGACTTTGGTGGGAACTGGGATGACCATCTTCCTTTTGTGGAATTTACTTATAATAACAGTTACCAGATCAGTCTGGGTGTGGCTCCATATGAAGTGTTATATGGGAGGCCGTGTAGATCGCCTTTGTGTTGGGCAGAGCCCGAAGAGCGTGTTACTCTTGGACTTGAGTTGATTGAAGAGATTACTGAGAAGATCAAGGGTATCCAAGAGAGACTCAAAGAGATTCAGAGTTGCCAGAAGAGTTATGCTGACCCAAAGAGGCGTGAGGCAGAGTTCGATACTGGTGATTCCGTATTATTAAAAGTGACTCCAAGGTGAGGTGTGACAAGATTTGGGGTTAAGGGTAAGCTAGCTCCAAGGTATATTGGTCCCTTTGAGATCCCTGAGAGAATTGGACCAGTGGTGTATCGCTTGAACCTGCCTACACAGTTGGGTCACATGCATAATGTATTTCACGTGTCGATGTTGAAGAAGTACACGCCGGACCCATCTCATATTGTTCAGTACGTGCATGCCGGATCCAAGAAAATGTGTCCTATGAGAGCAGCCTGTTCATTTGTTGGCTATAGAGTTGAAGGTGCTTTGCAGAGATTCAACTTGTCAAGGTGCTTTGGGAACTTCACAAGGAAGACGAGGCTACCTGGGAACTCGAGACGGAGATATACGAGAAGTACCCTCATTTGTTTGACTTTCAGTCAAAAGTTTTATAGTGATGTAAATCTTGACTTGTACTTTGAATTTCGGGACGAAATTCTTATAAGGAGGGGAGAATGTAAAAACCCGGAATTTTCAAGGGTAATTTGGACATTTTACCAATTTTCCAGATAAAATATTGTGGGGATTAATTTGCAAAAGTTTTTTGCAGAGGGACTAAATTGCAAATTTTTGGGGACTAGATTGATAGAGATTTGAAATTTGGGGGACTTATGTGCAATTTTTGAAAAAATGCATAGCCCATTCAGAACAGGCCACGTGGCCTGTTCACTCATTTCTCTTCTCTTTCTTCTTCTCCGATTTTTCTCTCTTCTCTCTCAGCTCTCTCGACCGCACCACCAGAGTACGTCGCCGAGCCGCTGCCAGCCACCGTCCGCCCGCGCCACTGACTGACATCGACTCTCGTGCTGTGCTGAAGCTCTACCATCGCTCGCCAGCTGTCGGCAATGTCTGCATCGCCAAAAATCTCCAAAGAGGCCTAATCGGTTTTTTCGTCACCGGCGAAGATTCCGGCTAACGTTCGACCTTCTATCGGTCTCGTTGGATTCTTCTCATGTCAAGGATCATCAAGGTATATATATCTCAACCCCATTTTTCCCAGATTGAAAGTTGTCATTTTTGGGTATTTCGAGTTTGTGGTTGTTGTTTTTGATCTCGCCGTTGGATTGTGTTTTGAGTTCATTTTTGAAATTTACTCAAAAAATGGAGAAGTTTGATATATATATATATTGTGTTGTTTGGTGATTGGCATGAAAATTGAGATCAGACGGTTGAGATTTTGCCTCATTTTACGTGCCATCAGCCCGGTGTGTGCCCAAACCCGAATTGGACAAGTTATATGTCTAACCTGGCTATTTTGAGTGCTAGGAATTCAATCAAGAGGTCCGTTTGTGGAATTGAAGCTCTGGTGAAAGTTGGTTTTTCGCAAGGGGACGATCGAGGGCATGGAATTGGTTCCCGACCCTCCAGGCGATCGTCAATGATACCTTGAAGATTCAATAGCGTGGTATTGCTATTCGAGCGAGGTAGGGATTCAATTACCAGTGTTTTATATTGTTTTCGAATAAAACTTATTTTCTGCAACATATGAGAACAGATTTGATTTTTGGTTTCTCGAATATCTGTGATAGGAATTAGTTGTATGAGATATATACTGTATTGCTCTTAGAATTTTCTGAGTGCAGGTTATTTTTGGTATATTAAAAATAGGGCCGTTATGCTGTTCGTTTTTTTAATTAAAACCTAGTATGTGGATTTTACTGAAAAACCAGGGCATGATTATTTTCACACTTTAGTTCTGTATTGCACGTATCATAGGATCATATATAAGCACCGTGTTAGCATCATGAGTTTACAGTGTGGCGCTGCGTGCCCCATTATCGGTGAAAGTCCGTAAACTCACGCGGGATTTTGTTACTTCTGATTACCTCCCTATTTGGCAGGCGTAGGCAACACGTGGGTGTCCCCTCCAGGTATGGGCTTAGGTATCAGGCAGACTATTAGGTACACTTAATGCCATCATCCTAAGTTTCCACAGATGAGAGGATGTGAGCTTATGGGTATGGGTTGATTTGTGTCATGTGCATATGAATTGGATGGTTTTGATTACATTATTTTTTTTATATATATATGGATTTCCGGTTTGGATTATATATATGCGGATATCTTGGACTAAACTAACCATGCAGGAATTCTCCATCACTAAAATATTTTCGATCGAGGTAATTATTTTTCCTAGTGGACATTTTATGGTCAACCCCTACCTTCTTCCTCAGGTGGTGTCCAGTGCGATCTCGGTGATCAAGAGGAGTAAGATGTTATCTGGATTGTAGTTCGTCTCTTGGTAATGCTGGGAGTTTGTTGTCGTAGTTTTTGGACTATTTGGGTTTTGTATTAGCATTGAACCAAGATTACTGCTTTCTATTTTGTCTACAAACTTATGTATGCCATTCTGGTATTTGACTTTTATTGTGGATGATGGTGATGCTTAGGCTTTTATGTGACTTCGTAATTTTTAATTATTATTCAGTCTATATTTAATGATGTATGCGAACTGTGGGAGTGGTTCACGGGATGGAATTCTGATTATTTTATTTAAATGGACCGTTTTTATAATAACTAGAACTTTTCACACTTTTCAAATAAATCAAAGAATTTCCCACCTTTGTGAAATCCCCTTCTGCCATTGGCCTGGGTTTTGGGTTGTGACAATTTTTATACTTGTGTGTCATCATAACCAGCCACCAAATGGGTGTAATAAATATTAGGATCCATAAAATATGCACTCCAAATTTAGAAAATCAGATTACAAATCTAAAAACTTAATCTACCACACATGACAATACCTAAATCCTTAACTAGCACACTTTAGGGCTTTAAGTATAACTTTAATCCTCAATTTAAGTTCTGTATTTCCAGCGATATATAAGGTTTCCTTAGACATTATTCATCAAATAAAAGGTTTAATTCAAGAATTAAAGCAATAGAAATAAATTACCAATTCTAAATTCCACAAAAAGCTCACGTTGACTAGTTTGAACTTTTATTGAAGCTTTTGCCTTTTACTTCTGTAAAACTAATTTCTAAGGCTTTGAAATTGATCTTAGGACTCAAGAAGATCTAGAGAAAATTTTACTTAATTATTATCAAGTGGAGAATTGAAATAACAAAACAAAACCTAGGATGAAGAACTAGTAGAAGTACCTTGACTCATTTAGACCTATCTTGCTTTCTTGAGCTCCAAATTGAGTTTTACCACTTCAAAACTCTTAGATATGGATAAGAGGAGTTGAGAGAAGTATAAAAAGTGGCTGGAGTGGTGCAAGTCATGGCTGGGGAGGAAAAGGAAAGAAATGACTAGATTTAGTCTAAAAGTGATACTTAATTGTGGTGCCCAAGATTCTCACATGCATACTAAGCCAATAATAAATATGTTATAATTGCATATTAAGCATCTAAAAGTTGTTAATACTAGTTTTATAGTAACATACTCATTCATTATGTTATGTGCATTTACATACATGTTATTACACTAATGCTTGTCGAAGTGTCCTAATGTAGTGTAAAGGTTCAATACCCTCAGAGAGAGAGCTCGGTGTGCTAAAAGAACAAAGAATATAATTATGAAAGTAATACTATGTTTGCATTGTTAATTGGAGTGTAATTGGCTTATTTGTATGCTTAATGATTGGTTATGGGGCTAGGTTCCACCAAATTACAATAAGATTTGCCATATAGAATCATAAGTCAAAGTATGACTAGTTTTCACTTTCTAAGGTAGGATTCACCAACTTTGGCTATACTTGGGTGTATTGGAGTGACTAGCAACATGGTGACTATGCTGAGGATGTTCTAGAGCTGAACACATGGAAAGTAATGTGTAAAATACCCAAAATACCGCTTAGAATTTAAGTTATACCTTTTCTTAGCCATTAAGTGTTGATTTTGGGTCAAATCTTGTCATTTGCTTTCTCTTTCTCTCTAGCCATGACTTGAAACTCTCCAATGCTTTTTCTAACTTCTATCAACTTCCCTCAAACATTTTGAAGAGTTTCCAAGTGGTAGAACTCAAATTGGAGCCCTAGAAAGCAAGATACACTAAAACTAGTCAAGGTAATTCTATTAAGTTCTTCTTTCTAGGTCTTGTCCTTTAATTTCAATTCTCTGCTTGTTCCCACTTAAATAATGGTTTTAATCTTCTTAAGTCCAAAAATCTAATTCTATGTCTAGAGAATCAGTTTGGTGGAGGTAGAAGGCAAGAACTCCAACAAAAGCTCAAACTAGTCAAAGTGAGCATTATGTATGATTTTGAACTTATAGTTAATTTCTTTTGTGTTAGCCCTTAAACCAAAGCAATTATTTGATTAATAATGGTCCAAGAAACCCTTATATATTGCGGGAAATATAGAATTTAAGTGAGGAATTCAGGTTACACCTAGAGCCCCAAAATTGCAAATTGTGTATTCAAGTTGTTCCGTGGGTGTATTAAGCTTTCTATACTTGTAATCTGATTTCCTCAACTAGCAATGGATATGTCATGGATTATATTATTTATTCCATTAATTTAGCTGCTGTTTGTAACCATAGACATGTGCACAAATTGTTTTAAACTTGTCTAACCCGAAAAAGATTTAAAATGTGCTTCTATGTTATCCTAGGTGTTTCTTTTGATTTGTATATGTGGGAATTGGTTTGTTGATTGCTACCACAGGTCTTAAACCATGATTTTAATCATGTGGGGATGTCCTAAAAATAGGGAAGGTGCTGTCCAAATATTTTTAAAACCAAATGGTACCATTTAGAAGCAAATGAACTAGTTTTACAAAATTAGGTGCCATTTTGGATCATTTTTGTGCTAATGAATTAGCATTCATATTTTACTACTTTTGAATAGTTTTTCAATGCTAGATATTGGCTTCTAAGTAGCTTAAGTGATTTATAAACTCTTAAGTAATTTTAAGATTAAGTTTCCTAAATTGGTGAAAGTTCTGATTTCGGTCTTGTTCAAGTATCTTAATACATTCTTTTTGTAAAGTGTGCATCTTGAATAATAGTAATTTATGATATGTGATTAGCAAACTAATCTCTAGAGGTTATTGACTCTTTCCACTATCGATTCCTATTCAGGACACGAGGTAAGTAAAGACTTACAACTGCATCACAAGAACTATATGGAAGATGTATTTATGTGAAACTTACTTATTCCTGAAAGTTATGAAATGGCATATGCATGGCATGTTTTGCATGCAAATGGAGACTTTTATTAAAAGAGTATTTGAAAGTGAGTACCATTGTACCAATTTTATAAGATAAGTTTTAATGACAATTGTTAGTCTGTCGGAGCTAGATAGGTAAGTCTATTGATGCAGACTCTCCCGTTCACGCGGGATTTGCAGATCTTATAATGTGTCTTGTTGAAGCAGGACAATATTAGCGCGGTATGGGATGCCCCTTTGATGAGGGAAGGAGTTTTCAAAAAAAATCTCACACAACGGCCGCACTTTAGTTTTACTCTTGGCCAGAGTTTCTGCCCAATGTTATCACGGCCTATCGACTTACAGGACAAGCAATGTACTAAGGGGCCTAACTAAGAATAATTTTTAAGGAAAATGTATGGACTTAAATGTTTAAGAAAGAAAAGGGTACAATAGGAACTTTATGAGATTTTAAAGCATTCATAAGCATGCATAGTTTTTACTTACTGAGCTTTAGCTCATTTTAGTCTTGTGATGCAGATGAGGAGGCACATTTTGGTATTAACTAGCTAGTTGTCTGGCTTGTCTTTTATCGCTATGATCATACAGATGTAGACGAATTTGACTTGTGGGCGACATTTTTGTTTTGAGATATTTTGGTGTAATGTAAATACTACTATTGATAGCAAAATAGACTGGTGAAAACATCTTTTGATTGTACATTTTGTAAAGACACTTTTAACAAGAAATGCCATGTAGTTGCTTTTGTTTAAAGGTTTTAGAAAGTTCAAAATTTTCCTACCTTATTATTAAAACAAAAGATAATATTTAAGAAAGAATAATACTTCATAGTTTGACTGTATATGACAATATGGTTAAACTAGGGGGTGTTACATTAATGACTAAGCATAACTTAAGTTCTAAGGGGTATTTTGGGTATTTTGCACCTTACTTTCCATGTGTCCAGCTCTAAAACATCCTTAGCATACTCACTACGTTGCTAGTCAATCCTATACACCCAAGTTTAAACCAAAATGGTGAAACCTAGCTTAGAAAGTGAAATCTAATCATACTTTCGCTTATGATCCTATATGACCAATCTTATTATAATTTTGTAGAACCTAGACCCATAACCAATCATTAAACATAAAAAAAAAAGTTAATTAGACTCCAATTGATAATGAAAATGTAGTATAATTTCCCAATTAATAGAATGCACAAAGATGACATTATGCGATTAAGCTGAATCTAAACTTGCTTAGTTTAATTAAACACAATTCAGTACAGTGACTGCCACCTCGTGCTTACCTGGAACACACATTTTTGAAAATGAAAAAAATGAGTCCTAAACATTGAATTAAAGCTATTTTATGTGCTAAATACATGGTGAATTTTGCTCCAAAAAGCTTGAAAAATACATTTTATCGAAAAACTACTATTTGACTAAGTTATCAACAGACATGGTTTTTTAATGCATGTGCATATAGTATTATCATTCATGAATGTATTCTTTGTTCTTTTCACGCACCAAGCTCTCTCTCTGAGGGTACTAAGCCTTTACACTATATGGGAAAACTTCGACAACCATTAGTATAATAATACATATTGAAAGTATTTAAAGATCAAAATGAGCAATTTGTCATAATATTGACACTAGTTTCATGATATGTCTATTATGTAATATGAACATGTTTATTATTGGCTTATTATGTATGTGAGAAACGTCGACATCACATCATATGATTGGGATCCTTGTTTATATTGTATTGCCTGACAAGATCGTGAATCGCATACTGAGCCACTCAGAGAATGTTACGCCCCCTAGGCTTAACTATATGACTACGTAGGTCAAACTAGGAAGCATTACTCTTTTATAACCCATATTTTTAGTTTTTACAAAAAGGTGGGCCAAATTTAAACTTTTCGAGCTCTAAAACAAAAGAAACTACGTGGCATTACTTTTTGAAGGTGTCTTTACAAAATATACAACTAAAAACTCCATATCTGTTTATCTTGCCATCAGTAGTAATATTTACAACACACTAGAATAACAAAATACAAATAAAACACCGCCCACAAGTCAAGCTCGTCTACATCGGTATGATCATGGCGACAAGAAAGCGTGCTAGCCAACTAGCAACTCTATA
>JXTB01000822.1:4411-32696 GCA_002914805.1 Parasponia andersonii | reverse complement strand
TCCATTAGACCCTAATTGATAATGCAAATATAGTATAATTGTCCAATTCATAGAATGCACAAAGATGACATTATGCGATTAAGCTGAATCTAAGCTAGCTTAGTGTAATTAAACACAGTTCAGTATAGTGACTGTCATCTCGTGCTTACCTGGATTGAACATTTTTTTAAAAATGCTAAAAATGAGTCCTAAACATTAAATTAAAGCTATCATGTGTTAAATTTACATTGAATTTAGTTCCAAAAAACGTGAAAATGCACTTTACCGAAAAACTACAATTTTACCTAGTTATCATCAAATTTGATTTTAATGCATGAGCACATTGTATTGTATTCATGAATATATCTTCTTTGTTCTTCTCACACACCTCTCTCTCTCTCTCTGAGGGTACTGAGCCTTTACACTGCATGAGAACACTTCGATAAATATTAGTACAATAACACATATTGAAAGCATTTAACAATAAAGAATGAGAAATTTATTGTAAAGTTGATTCTAGTCACTTGATATGTCTATTATGCAATATGAACATATTTATTATTGGCCTATTATTATTAACAAGACAAACTCCTATAATTGCTAAAGCATTTATGAAAAAATTTAAAATATAAGTATAATTACTTACCAGGCTTTAAAGCAACCATATAGACTCCTAGATGATTGTATTGTAAGTTACTTCAATAGAATAGGGAATAAGTAACAAAAATGAGATAGAGTAGGAACCTTCATATTCGGTGAGTGGATGGTGATAAAATGATGTTTATAAGCCCATTAGAAGAAGATAAGGGTACTTATCCTTCATGAATTGCTGACTCGTCAATGTCGCTTTCTTTCTCCTTCATTTCTCTATATTTTTTCAAATAACTAAATCACCCAAAAATCATAAATTGGCACATTTTAAACATATAAACAAATTGATATATCTTGGCTAATATTAAACAGTGCTAGATACGTAATAAATGACTACTTAATAATGACCAAACATATGAAATAGTATGAAATGAATTATGTTATTGTAGTATTTATTATCATAACCAATAAAATTTAGCCATTTAGGATTCAATTAAAATTGAATATATACATGTAAAACTTGTACCAAAAACTGTCTTGAGCATTTCACTGCAAGAATTCACTACCTAAATAAAGATTATAAAATAACAAATATACTAAAAGAAATTCATTAAATTTTGTGCACATAAATGCATTAATATATATAAAGAAAAATCTTATGCAATCATGTTATTATTGGCCCTTTAATTTTGCGAGGAATTGGTGTCATTTTAGAATTTAGGATATCACAAATACAGAAATCGATCTTCCTATTTAGTTGTAGCCCTGGTAAATCCTTGGGAAATACCTCTGGATATTTGCTCACAACCAGTATACATAGGTCTTGAACATCAGTTCTCATCTTGCCATCAATGGTAAACAAGTTCTCATAACACTCAAGTTTCTTCCTACCGTCTAAATAGGCTTTCAGAATAGAACTTGGTTTCAATGAAATCATTTGAGCTTCCCATATCATGGGTTATCCATTATCCAAAAAAAGAGTCACTCATTTATCATAACAATTGATAATTGCTCGATCCTTGGATAATCAATTGATACCAACTATTACATCATATTGTCGCATTTGTAACACAATTAAATCTACAAGTAAATCTTTACCATCAATCACCATATAACATGATTTACACACACTAGACACATTAGTTACTCCACCCATAGGTGTTCCCAATGTCAAGACATAATCTAATTCAAAAAATTTTAACCCAGATAGTTGAGCAAATAACAAGGATATGAATGAATGAGATGCACCAATGTCAAACAAATTATGTGCTTAAGAGTGTGAAATAAGAACCATACCATCAATAACACCTTGGCCAGTGTGTCCGTTTGTACCATCGGTTTCAAAAATTGCATAAGCTTGGCTAGTAACTTTTCCTTTTCCTTTTCCTTTTTTGCCTCTTCTTTGTCCAGGATGACTGCTACTAGATCTTGGGTCACTGCTATCATATCCACACCCTCCTTGACTCCATGTAGCCTGAAGAGTCTGGAAATTCTGAGTGTAACCCTGGGGTCGGTACATGTGTAGGTAAGATGGTGGAGATGAAAAAGCATGAGAAACACCCTGAGATTGTTGAGACCTAGCTTGAGTGTTTTGGTTAGGTGCTAAACCATAATAGCTTCCAAGTAGTCCTCCCTAAGAAAGAGGGGATTTTTGTAGAGGTTTTGGGCACTCATTGTAATGCCCAAGTTTCTCACATACATAATAAGCCAATAATAAACATGTTCATATTACATAATAGACATTTCATGAAACTAATTTTAATTTTATGATGAATTGCTCATTTTGATTGTTAAATGCTTTTAATATATATTATTATACTAATAGTTGTCGAAGTATTCCTATACAGTGTAAAGGCTCAGTACTCTTAGAGAGAGAGCTTGGTATGTGTAAAGAACAAAGAATACATTCATGAATAATAATACCATGTACACATACATCAAAAACTATGTCTGTTGATAACTTGGTCGAATAGTAGTTTTTCGGTAAAATATATTTTTCACATTTTTCGGAGCCAAATTCACTGCATTTAGCATGTTAAATAGCTTTGATTTAATATTTAGGACTCATTTCTAGAATTTTCAACAAAATTTTCGTTCCAGGTAAGCACGAGGTGGTAGTCATTGTATTGAACTGTGTTTAATTATACTAAACTAGCTTAGATTCAGCTTAATCGCATAATGTCATCTTTGTCTATTCTATTAATTGGGCAATAATACTATTTTTGTATCATCAATTAGAGTCTAATTGAATTTTTTCTTATGTTTAATGATTGGTTATGGGGCTAGGTTCCACTGAATTACAATAAGACTGGCCATATGGGATCATAAGTCAAAGTATGACTATATTTCACTTTCTAAGTTAGGTTTCACCATTTTGGTCCACACTTGAGTGTATAGGATTGACCAGAAATGTTGTGAGTATGCTAAGGATATTTTAGAGATAGACACATGGAAAGTAAGGTGCAAAATACCCAAAATACCCCTTAGAATTTAAGTTATGCCATTCTTAGCCTTTAAGTATTTATTTTTGACCAAATCTGGTCATTTGTCTCCTCTTCCTCCCCAGCCACGACTTGCACCACTCCAGCAACTTTATATACTTCTCTCAACTCCCCTTATCCATATCTAACAGTTTCCAAGTGGTAGAACTCAATTTGAAGCTCAAGAAAACAAGATAGGTCCAAACTAGTCAAGGTAATTATACTAGTTCTTCTTCCTAGGTATTGTTTCGTTATTTCCATTCTCCACGTGATAATACTTAAATAATATTTTCTCTAGGTCCTCTTGAGTCCTAAGATCAATTTAAAAGCACTAAAAATCAGTTTTGGGGAAGTAGAAGGCAAGAGCTTCAACAAAAGTTCAAACTAGTCAAGTTGAGCATTTTGTGGGATTTAGAATTGGTAATTTATTTCTATTACTTTAGCTCTTGAATTAAAGCTTTTATTTGATGAATTAAGGTCTAGGGAAACCTTATATATAGCTGGAAATACAGAATTTAAGTGGAGGATTAAAGTTATACTTAAAGCCCTAAAGTGTGCTTGTTAAGGATTTAAGTGTTGTCATGTGTGGTATATTAAGTTTTTATATTTGTAATCTGATTTTCTAAACTTGGAGTGTATATTTTATGGATCCTAATAATTATTACACTCATTTGGTAGCTGTTTATGATGACATACAAGTATTGGTTTTAAAGTTTGTCTAAACAAAAGGAATTCAAATGTACCTAGGTTGCTCTAAATGATCCTCTTTGAATTGTATATGTGGGAATTGGCTTATTGACTGTTATTACAGGTCTTAAATCATGATTTTAATCTCGTGGGGATGTTCTAAAAATAGAGGAGGTACTGTCCAAATAGTTTTAGAACCAAATGGTACCATTTAGAAACAAATGGACTAGTTTTTATAAAAATAGATGACATTTGGATCATTTTAGTGATTAGGGTTCCTTCTTTTGTAAAAGCTGTGATTCGGTCTTGTATTTGTTTTCTTTAAGCATTTTACATTGTAGTGAAAAATTTTGTAATAAAATTGACATCAGGTCTTCCACACACCTTGCCATAGAGGATACTGACCTTTTCCACTATCTTTTCTACCGGACACAAGGAAAGTGAAGATTTATTTTAACTGTATCACAAGAACAATAGTAGATACAAGATGTTTTCTTACATGCTTATGTGTATTATTTCAATTATATGTTATTTATATTATTGTTGTAAAGTTTACAGAAACATAAGTATGGCATGATCATTTAAGCATGATTTTCAAAGAAGTGAAGTTTTCCACACATTGGATTTAAAGTAGTACCATTGTACTAATTTTACGAAATATGTTTTAAGTACAGTGTTTAGTCTGTTTGTGTTGGGTAAGTATAGTTTGCACAGGCATCCTTCCTACATAGGTAGGCACGACTTACCAACTGCCGGGACTGAGCGTTGTAGTATGAGATTTATTAGGTGCATTACTTGGTCGGTCTACGTTGGTAGGTATGGTTCACATTGACTATGTGTTTCCTTCCTGCACAGGTGGGCATAGCCTACCGACTGCCGTGACTTTGTAATGTACTTAAGGGCCTTATAAATAAATGTCTTCTAAGAAAAGTGCATCAAAATGAAAAGTTATGAAAGAAAAAGTACAATAGGAATTTCAATAAAGTTTATACATGAAACACATTCATGGGCATGCATGATCTTTACTTACTGAGCATTAGCTCATATAGTTCTTGTGATGCAGGTGAGGATATATATGATGTATAGAGTTGCTGGTTGGCTAGCACACTTTCTTGTCACTATGATCATATAGAAGTAGACGAGCTTGACTTGTGGGCGATGTTTTCATTGTATTTGGATATTTTGGTGTGATGTAAATATCACTGCGGATGACAAGATAAACTGATAAGGAGTTTTTGGTTATATATTTTGTAAAGACACTTTTAAAAAGTAATGCCACACAGTTTCTTTTGTTTTAATGCTTGAAAAGTTTATATTTGGCCCAAATTTTTGAACAAAACAAAAGTTATGGTTTATAAAAGAGTAATGCTTCCTAGTTTGACCTACATAGTCATATAGTTGAGCTTGGGGGCGTTATAGTTGTGGTATCAGAGCAGAGGTTTAGTCATTTCTGAAGACTACCGACATATATATGATCATGTGACAGAAAGCTTAGTCAACTAGTAAGTCTAATTAATTGCATATGTGCACTTTATTTTATTATATAAATTTGATGCACACATTATTTTTGGCTATTATGTTTGTTAGTAAGTAAGGGGCCATTATACAGAAAATTATGCCAAGGGGTAGAGGTTAGACTAGCCACCCCAGGGATGATCAAAACAATGACAAGGATACTACTATACATCGATTGGCTAAATTAGAGACAAGCTCAACAAATAGGAAGGCTTATAGAATGAGATCAAAGGAGAGACGAACAATTACCAGTACAAGTTGTGGCTAGACAAGAAAACCATGAACCAGATTCTGAAAGGTTTAGGAAGAATAAACCTCTAGTTTTTAAAGGTGAAACCGATCCATTATTAGCTGAGGAGTGGATTCATAGTTTGGAGGGTATCTTTGATTATATAACAATCCATGAAGAGGAGAAAGTTATCTTCCTTGGTCATGTAGTGTCTGGAAATGGTATTTCTGTGGATCCAACAAAGGTTGAAGCTGTAAGTAATTGGTCAAAACCTACAAATGTTTTAGAAAATCGTAGCTTCTTAGGATTACTGGTTACTATAGAAGATTCGTAGAAGGATTTTCTAAGTTGGCTTAACCATTGACTCAGTTGACTAGAAAGAACGTGAAATTTCATTGGAATGATATTTGTGAAAAGAGTTTTTAAGAGTTAAAGAGTCGTTTGGTCGCAGCTCCTATTCTTTCTATACCCACTGGATTAGGAGGATTATTGTTTACAATGATGCTTCAAAGAATAGTCTAGGCTGTGTTCTGATGCAAAATGGTAAGGTTATCGCCTATGCTTCTAGGCAACTAAAAGAATATGAAAAGAAATATCTTACTCATGATTTAGAGCTAGCAGCAGTAGTTTTTTCACTGAAGATTTGGAGACATTATCTTTATGGAGAAAGATGTCAAATCTACATAGACCATAAAAGTCTCAAGTATTTCTTTACACAAAAGGAACTAAATATGAGATAGAGAAGATAGCTTGAACTGGTGAAAGACTATGATTGTGAGATTAACTATCTTCTAGAAAAAGCTAATGTGGTTGCAGATGTTCTAAGTAGAAAGTCATTAGCTACTATGTCACTTAAGTATGTTGATCGAAAGCATCTCTTGAGGGATTTGCATCAATTAGAATTAGAGATTGTGCCTACAAGTTTAATAGAGAGATTAGTAGCTCTTACGTTGCAACTTACAATTTTAGAGAGAATCAAACAAGACCAGAATACAGATCCCTATCTGACAGGTTTAAAGACTAGGATAAAATCCAGAAAGGAGGTAGCCTTCCAGATTTTTAGTGATGGTGTAATTTGATATAGAAATAGACTCTGTGTGCCAGACGGAACAATTAGAAAGGAGATATTAACAGAAGCTCACACTACTCCCTACTCTGTGCATCCTGGTATTACAAAGATGTATAGGGATTTGAAAATGCATTACTGGTGGCCAAGTATGAAGAAAGATGTGATTGAGTTTGTAGAACAATGTCTCATATGTCAGCAAGTTAAAGGTGAACATCAAAGACCTGCTAGTACATTGAAGCCTATACATGTGCCACAATGGAAATGGGAAGTGATTGCTATGGATTTGGTGGTTGGACTACCTAAGACAAATAAAGGTCATGATGCTATTGGGGTTATTGTGGATAGATATATTAAGTCAGCCCATTTCTTGCCGATTAAATTGACTTATAGTTTGGATCAGTTGGCTCGGTTGTATGTTCAAGAAATCATTAGACTACATGTTGTTCCAAAATTTATTATTTCTGATTGAGATGCTAGATTCACTTCAAAATTCTAGAAGAGGGTTCAGGAGGCTATGGGTACAAAACTGGCTTCTGTACAGCTTTTCATCCTCAAACAGATGGATAATCAGAGAGAACCATATAGACTCTTGAGTATATGCTTAGAGCTTGTGTGTTAGATTTTCATGGATCTTGGAGCAAGTACTTGCCATTAATAGAATTTGCCTACAACAATAGTTATCAAGCTTCAATTGAAATGCCTCCATATGAAGCATTGTATGAAAGAAAATATAGATCTCTAATTCACTGGGATGAGATGGGAGAAAGGAAATTTCTTGGTCTAGAATTGGTAAGAGAAACAACTGATGTAGTAGAAAAGATTTATAAATGATTATTAGCTGTACAGAAGAGACATAAGCATTATGCTGATCCTAGAAGGAGAAAGGTCATATTTGATGTTGGGGACAATGTATTTTTAAAGGTTGCTCCCATGAAAGGAATCATGAGGTTTGGGAAGAAAGGAAAGCTTAGTCCTAGATATATAGGCCAATTTGAGATACTTGACAAAGTTAGAGATGTTGCCTATAGACTTGCATTACCACCCTTACTGTCAAATGTGCACAATGTTTTTCATGTCTCTATGTTAAGAAGATATGTTCCAAACCCTTCACATGTTTTAAGTTACGAGCCATAGGAGTTGCTCCAAGATGTGAGTTATGAAGAAGAACCAGTGGAGATTTTGGATAGAAAAGAGATGGTGCTTAGAAACAAGAAGATCCCTTTGGTAAAAGTATTGTGGAGGAACCATGAAGTAGAATAGGCCATATGGGAAAGAGAAGAAGAGGTGAAAACTAAGTATCCTCACTTATTTGGGTAAGCAAATTTTGAGGACGAAATTTAACAAGGAGGGAAGGATTGTAATGCCCAAGTTTCTCACATACATAATAAGCCAATAATAAATATGTTTATATTACATAATAGACATCATGAAACTAGTGTCTATTTTATGATGAATCGCTCATTTTGATCGTTAAATGCTTTTAATATATATTATTATACCAATGGTTGTCAAAGTGTTCCCATGCAGTGTAAAGGCTCAGTACCCTTATAGAGAGAGCTTGGTATGTGGAAAGAACAAATAATACATTCATGAATAATAATACCATTTGCACATGCATTAAAAACCATGTATGTTGATAATTTGGTCAAATAGTAATTTTTCGGTAAAATGTATTTTTCATGCTTTTCGGAGCCAAATTCATTGTGCATTTAGCATGTCAAATAGCTTTAATTTAATATTTACGACTCATTTCTAGCATTTTCAAAAAAATGTTCATTTCAGGTAAGCACGAGGTGGCAGTCACTGTACTGAACTATGTTTAATTACACTAAGCTAGCTTAGATTCAGCATAATCGCGTAATGTCATCTTTGTGTATTCTATTAATTGGGCAATTAAACTATGTTTACATCATACATTAGAGTCTAATTCGATTTCTTATTATGTTTAATATTGGTTATGGGGCTAGGTTACACCAAATTACAATAAGATTGGCCATATCGGATCATAAGTCAAAGTATGACCAGTTTTCACTTTCTAAGCTAGGTTTCACCATTTTGGTCTACACTTGTATGTATAGGATTGACCAGAAATGTGCTGAGTATGCTTAAGATGTTTTAGAGCTGTACACATGGAAAGTAAGGTGCAAAATGCCCAAAATCCCCCTTAGAATTTAAGTTATGCCATTCTTAGCCTTTAAGTATTGATTTTTGACCAAATCTAGTCATTTCTTTCCTCTTCCTCCCCAGCCACGACTTGTACAACTCCAGCAACTTTCTATACTTCTCTCAACTCCCCTTATCCATATCTAACAGTTTCCAAGTGGTAGAACACAATTTGGAGCTCAAGAAAGCAAGATAGGTCCAAACTAGTCAAGGTAATAATACAAGTTCTTCTTCCTAGGTTTTGTTTTCTTATTTCCATTATCCATGTGATAGTACTCAAATAATGTTTTCTCTAGGTCCTCTTGAGTTGTAAGATCAATTTAAAAGCATTAGAAATCAGTTTTGTGGAAGTAGAAAGCAAGAGCTTCAACAAAAGTTCAAACTAGTCAAGTTGAGCTTTTTGTGGAATTTAGAATTGGCAATTTATTTTTATTGCTTTAGCTCTTGAATTAAGGATTTTATTTGATGAATTAAGGTCTAAGAAAACCTTATATATAGCTGGAAACACAAAATTTAAGTGGAGGATTAAAGTTATACTTAAAGCCCTAAAGTGTGCTTGTTAAGGATTTAAGTGTTGTCATGTGTGGTAGATTAAGTTTTTATATTTATAATCTGATTTTCTAAACTTACAGTGTATATTTTATGGTCCTAATAATTATTACACTCATTTGGTAGCTGTTTATGATGACACACCAGTATAAAAGTGGTTTTAAACTTTGTCTAAATGAAAGTAATTCAAATATACCTAGGTTGCTCTAAATGATCCTCTTTGAATTGTATATGTAGTAATTGGCTTATTGACTGTTATTACAGTTCTTAAACCATGATTTTAATCATGTGGGGATGTCCTAAAAATAGGGGAGGTACTGTCCAAATAGTTTTAGAACCAAATGATACTATTTAGAAGCAAATGGACTAGTTTTTATGAAAGTAGATGACATTTGGATCGTTTTGGTGATTAGGGTTCCTTCTTTTGTAAAAGCTATGATTCAGTCTTGTACTTGTTTTCTTTAAGCATTTTACAATTATTTATTTAGTTATTTTTCTTAGGTGTTTTTTGATGGCATACTATAGTTGTTATGGAGGTGGAGTCATGATGGACACTGATCAATAATTGGACGAATCTCTCATGGCTTTGAGCACTTTATTGAGCAAAGTGAACAAAAAATTAGAAATCATGGAGTTGACGGCTCAAGTGAGTGAATTAAGTAAGAGAATTGATGCCTTTGGTGCACAAGCTTCCCAAAGAAAATTTGTGAATTGCGATTATGTAGAAGAAACCACCCAATGAAAGGATGTCCATACAACTTGCAACCAGTATGCTTTGTTGCTAATGGCCATATGCAACAAAGTTACCCACACTCAAGCTTCTACAATCTGAGTTGGAAGGCTGTGATGCCCACGTTTCTCACATACATAATCAATCAATAATAAATATGTTCATATTACATAATAGACATATAATGAAACTAGTGTCAATTTTATGATAAATTGCTCATTTTGATCGTTAAATGCTTTCAATATATATTATTACACTAATAGTTGTCGAAGTATTCCCATGCAGTGTAAAGGCTCAGTATCCTTAGAGAGAGAGCTTGGTGTGTGTAAAGAACAAAGAATACATTCATAAATGATAATACTATATGCACATGCATTAAAGACTATGTCTATTAATAACTTGGTCAATTAGTAGTTTTTTTGGTAAAATACATTTTTCACGCTTTTTGCAGCCAAATTCACTGTGAGTTTAGCACGTCAAATAGTTTTAATATAATGTTTAGGACTAATTTCTAGCATTTTCAAAAAATGTCCGTTCCAGATAAGCACGAGGTGGCAGTCACTATACTGAACTGTGTTTAATTACATTAAGCTAGCTTAGATTCAGCTTAATCGCGTAATGTCATCTTTGTGCATTCTATTAATTGGGCAATTATACTATATTTGTATTATTGATTGGAGTCTAAATGAATTTATTTTTATGTTTAATGATTGGTTATGGGGCTAGGATCTACAAAATTACAATAAGATTGGGGATATAGGATCATAAGTCAAAGTATGACTAGATTGCACTTTCTAAGCTAGGTTTCACCATTTTGGTCTACACTTGGGTGTATAGGATGGACCAGCAATGTGATGAGTATGCTAAGGATGTTTAAGAGCTTGACACATGGAAAGTAAGGAGCAAATACCTAAAATACCCCTTAGAATTTAAGTTATGCCATTTCTTAGCCATTAAGTATTGATTTTTGACCAAATCTGGTCATTTATTTCCTCTTCCTCCCCAGCCACAACTTGAACCACTCTAGTCACTTTCATATCTAACAGTTTCCAAGTTGTAGAACTCAATTTGGAGCTCAAGAAAGCAAGATAGGTCCAAACTAGTCAAGGTAATTGTACTAGTTCTTCTTCCTAGGTTTTGTTTTGTTATTTCAATTATCCACTTGATACTACTTAAGTAGTGTTTCCTCTAGGTCCTCTCGAGTCCTAAGATCAATTTCAAATCCTTAGAAATCAGTTTTGTGGAAGTAGAAGGCAAAAGCGTCAACAAAAGTTTAAACTAGTCAAGGTGAGCTTTTTGTGGAATTTAGAATTGGTAATTTATTTCTATTACTTTAGCTCTTGAATCAAAGCTTTTATTTGACAAATTAAGGTCTAAGTAAACCTTATATATGGCTAGAAACACAGAATTTAAGTGGAGGATTAAAGTTATACTTAAAGCCCTAAAGTGTGCTTGTTAAAGATTTAAGTGTTGTCATGTGTGGTAGATTAAGTTTTTATATTTGTAATCTGATTTTCTAAACTTGGAGTGTATATTTTATGGATCCTAATAATTATTACACTCATTTGGTGGCTGTTTATGATGACATATAAGTATAAAAGTTGTTTTAAATTTTGTCTAAATGAAAGGAATTCAAGTGTGCTTAGGTTGCTCTAAATAATCCTCTTTGAAATGTATATGTGGGAATTGGCTTATTTATTGTTATTACAGGTCTTAAACCATGATTTTAATCATGTGGGGATGTCCTTAAAATAGGGGAGGTTAAGGAAACTCTACACTTCAATAACATTTCTTAGTCTCTCACATCCTAAAATATACTCTATCTTGGACGGGTCAACTAAAATACCATCTTGAGAAATCACATGCCCCAAGAATTTAACTTCTATCATTTAGAAATCACACCTCAATTGGTTGGCATATAACTGATGATCTCTTAAAGTCTGAAGTACGATCTTTAAGTTTTCAGCATGTTCTTCCCAAGCCTTTGAATAGATCAAGATTTTATCAATGAACATAACCATAAATCTATCCAAGTAAGGCCTGAAGATCCTATTCATAAGGTCAATGAATGTTGCAGGTGTATTCATCAATCTGAAAGGCATAACAAAAGGCTCAAAATGACCATAACGAGTCCTGGATGCTATTTTTGATATATCCTCTTAACAAATCTTCAATTGGTGGTATCTAGATCTAAAGTCTATCTTAGAAAAGAATTTAGATCAACCAAGTTAGTCAAATAACTTGTCAATCCTTGGTAAAGGATATTTATTCTTTACTGTAAGCTAGTTTAGTTTTCTGTAGTCTACACAAAGTCTGAGTGTACCATCGGCTTTCTTGACAAAGAAAACTGCAGTATCCCAAGGTGAGATACTACTCCTGATGAACCCTTTTGATAATAGGTCATCTAGTTATTCCCTTAATTTAGTCATCTATGCAGGAGCTATTCGATAAGCGAGAATAGAAACTGGTTGAGCTCAAAAAACTAAGTCAATACAGAATTCAGTCTCTCTATTAGGGGATAATCCAGACAAGTCCTCTAGAAAATATCTCGAAACACACTAAGCACTGATATCCATGGATATTGATTTGCATTTCCTATCTCACCATCAATGGTAAACAAATTTTCATAACATTCCAATTTTTTTCACCCATTAATACATTCTCTCAGAAGAGTACTGGGTCTCATTGGATTCAAACTAGCTTGATACACAACTGAATACCCATCTTCAGATTGAGTAGTCATTTTTCTTCTATGATAATCCCCACTATAGCATGATATTTAGACAATTAATCTATACCAAGAATCACATCAAATTGACCGATAGATATCACAATCAAATTAGGCAATAATTCACAACCATCAATGATGACAGAACAAGAGTTACATACTAAAAACACTCCATAGACATTTCCCAAAGGGGTATCAAGATACAAAGGAGGATCAAAAGTTTCAGATTTCAAACCCAACACACTAGCAAACAACACAAATTTGAAAGAATGCGATGTAATGGTATCAAATAACACATGAGCCCAAGAGTAATAAAGTAAGATCGATCATACCGTCAACCACTTTAGGTCGAGGCTAATTATATCCTTATGTCCCAGTGACTGCATAGGCTTAAGCTTTTCCCTTTCTTTTGTTTTCTCTACCTTTACCAGTTGGCTACTACTAGATCTAGGAGTACTATAGTTGGACTGACTGTAACCTCCTTGTGTTCCTGATGCTTGAGGGTTTTAGTGTCTTATGGTGTAGGTAGAACTATAAGGACAATATTGGTGCTGAGCAAGGGAGTTGAAAGTTAGAGTGGAGCTCTAGAAATAAGAAAGTCTAGTTTGCTGAATAAGGATAGGTGTCGAGGCTGATTGGCTCCCTTATGATCCCCTAGAGGTCTGTGGTGAATTTCGTAAAAGTTTGGGGCAATTTCATCTAAAGTGGCTCTATTAGTCGTGGTTATGGCTGGAATACAGAACAAAGCATCTATTACCAGATGAACCAAAGCCACCACTACATCAACTAATCTATGAATGTTGTCCTTGCCATTAGCTCTTTCTCATTTTTCGGTCATTACTTATCCATATATTTCCACCACTAGTTCCTCTATCACCAATCAACATAGCCTCAATCCTTTTAGCTATACCATATGCCTTAATAAGTAAAGTGACTAGAAATGGTTCAAGTCTACTACGAATCTCTGGCCTCAAGTTGATTCTGAACTGCATTAGCTGAAGTCTCGAATGGGTTCTTACTGTGTGGGCATACTGAGATAGTTCCACAAACCTCGCATAATATTCATCAACGGTCATACCCCCTTGACATAGGTTGTTGTATTGTTTCAGTATCTCATTCACATGATTATCATAGGCGTACTATCCTCTAAACACATCATTAAACTATTCCCAAGTCATAGTTATAGTGTCTTTAATCAAATTTTTGCTATTCCACCAATGATCGACTGTATCCTAAAATAAGTACAATACAAAGTTCACTGTATACTCTATTGGCACTACTAGGTTTCAATTTTCATCTGAACTTCTCTAAGCCATCTCAGTATGGCTACGAGTTTGTGTCCTCCATAAAAGTTTGGTGGGTTCTATTTACAAAGGTCATTAAAGCTGCAAGATTGGTTGCTTTCAAGAGTTTGCCTTGTTGTGAGACCAGGTATTCTCAAAATAGCTTGCTAGAGAGCACCAACAAGATCAAAAGTAGGTGGCTCTTATTGTGGTAGAGCATCTTATTCTCTCTCAGGTTGAGGTACTCATCTTCTTGGAGGTATTTTCTTGATCTGTATTTCAATATATCTAAAGTGTTAGTAAGATGATGATTATTACACTAAATGCATATATGTAAATTAATCGCAAGTGGACGAGTCGTAATCAAATAATAAAGTGATAAGATAGTTGTCAATCCCATGAGGAATTGGGTGTTAAATTATTACTAAGTGCCAAAATTATCATGACCTAACTTTATCTAGGCTACCAAACTAAATCAATTTATAATTAAAAAAATAAAAATCTAAATATAAATAAAAAAAATAAAATATGGAGACTTCTGTACACAAATATATTAAGAGATTGAATTCACCTAACCATCAACTATGTCTTTTGATAACCAATTGCATTCTAATAAATCATTCCTAGTCTATAAGCCAAGAACCTGAAGATATTTCTACTCATTCTCTCAAGTGTTGAGTGAAATAATTCCTAAATTTTAGTTCCAATATCTCTATTCTGAACCTAAAAATTAGGAATTCATTATGCTTAATATTTCTTTGATCATGACTTTAAAGAAATTATAGCTTCTAAAACTCTACAAGCCTTAAGTTATACTATCCTATAGTTTTTTCTAAAATTCCCTCTCTCAAGTGCCGAATTCTAGAAACCAATTCATCCAACTAGTAGCTAATTAGTTGAGAAGCATTAAGCATGGAATATCATAAATAAATTCAAAAATAATATTAAAGAACATATTATAAATCAACACATAGAACCAAAGTATAAACTACATCATGCCCTAAGCATATAATAATTAATTCAACATAGGAGAATCCAATACTAATCTCAGCAAGAATTTCATATATCTAAATATGTTCAATAATCATGGGATGCACAAGATTCTCACATGCAAAATAAGCCAATAATAGATATGTTCATATTTCATAATAGACATATCATGAAACTAGTGTCAATTTCATTGTAAATGCTTTCGATATGTATTAGTGTACTAATGTTTGTTGAAGTGCTTCCATGCAGTGTAAAGGCTCAATACCCTCAGAGAGAGAGCTTGGTATGTGAAAAGAACAAAGAATACATTCATGAATAATAATGCTATATGCACATGTATTAAAATCATGTCTGTTGATAACTTGGTCAAGTGGTAGTTTTTCGGTAAAATGCATTTTTCATGCTTTTTGGAGCCAAATTCTTTGTGCGCTTAACACGTCAAATAACTCTAATTCAATGTTAAGGACTCATTTATAGCATATTATTTATTGGCCCTAGGTAAGCATGAGGTGGTAATCATTGTACTTAACTGTATTTAATTATACTAAGCAAGCTTAGATTCAGCTTAATTACGTAATGTCATCTTTGTACATTCTAAAAATTAGGCATTGATACTATGTTTGCATTATTAATTGGAGTCTAATTGACATATTTTTATGTTTAATGATTGGTTATGGGACTATGTTTCACTAGATTGCAATAAGATTGGCCATATGGGATTATAGGTCAAAGTATGACTAGTTTTCACCTTCTAAGTTAGGTTTCACCATTTTTTGTACAGTTGAGTGTATAGGATTGACCAACAATGTGGTGAATATGCTAAGCATGTTTTAGAGCTGGACACATGGAAAGTAAGGTGCAAAATCTCCAAAATACCCCTTAGAATTAAAGTTATGCCTTTTCTTAGCCATTAAGTGTTGATTTTGGACCAAACCTGGTCATTTCTTTCTCCATTCTTTCTAGCCCGGACTTGAACAGCTCTAGTCACTTTTGGAACTTCTCCCAACTTTCCTTAGCTATATTCCAGAGTTTCCAAGTGGTAGAACTTAAGTTGGAGCTCTAGAAAGCAAGATAATACCAAAGTAGTTAAGTTAATTCTACTAATTCTTCATCCTAAGGTTTTTCTTTCTTCTTT
Source organism: Parasponia andersonii (assembly GCA_002914805.1). Lineage (NCBI taxonomy): Eukaryota > Viridiplantae > Streptophyta > Magnoliopsida > Rosales > Cannabaceae > Trema > Trema andersonii. The sequence continues at coordinate 16,568 of JXTB01000822.1, read as the reverse complement.
GAATTCTCCACTTGATAGCACTTAAGAAATTGTTCTTTTAGGTTCTCTTGACTTCTCTAAATCAGTTTGAAAGCCTTGAGAATTATTTTGGTCAAGGTAGAAGGCAAGAGCTTCAGTAAAAGCTTAAATTAGTCAAGGTGAGCTTTTACTCTTGAATTTGTAGGAATTTGTAGTAAATTTCTTTTGCTTTAACTCTTGAATTAAAGCTTTTATTTGATGAATAAAGGTCTTAGGAAACCTTATATATGGTTGGAAACATAGAATTTAAGTGCAGGATTAAAGTTAAACTTAAAGTCCCAAAGTTTGCTATTTATGGAATAAGTATTTTTATGTATAGTAGATTAAGTTTTCTATACTTGTAATCTGGTTTTATAAAATTGAAATGTATATTTTGTTGATTCAACTATGTAAATATATTTGTTTAGTTGCTGGTTGGGACGATGGAAAAGTATAAAATTAGCTTTAAACTTTGTCTGCACCAAAAGGAATTCAAGTGTTCCTAGGATATACAAAATGATCCTCTTTGAGTTGTGTATATGGGAATTGCATTTTAAAATGTTGTTAGAGTTTAAAATCATGATTTCAATCATGTGAGAATGTCCTAAAAATAGGGTAGGTACTGTCCAAATATTTTTAAAAACCAAATAGTAACATTGGAAAGCAAATGGACCATTTTTTATGAAAGTACGTGCCATTTTGGTTCATTTTGTGATTAGATTTCCTGATTTTGTGAAATTTCTAATTTTAGTCTTATGGTCATTTTCTTTAAGTATTTTACATTGTAGTTATCATCTTAGTAATGAAATTAATATCAGGTCTTCCACACACACCTTGCCAAAGAGGATATTGACCCTTTTCACTATCTTTTCAGTCAGACACAAGTAAAGATTTATTTTAACTACATCACAAGTACAGTAGTAGATTCAAGATGTTTTCTCACATGCTTATGTGTATGATATCAATTGTATATTATTTATATGGTTATTTTTAAATTCATAAAAGACATAAGCATGGCATGATCATCTAAGCATGAATTTTCAAAGAAGCGAGGTTTTCCACGCATTGGATTTAAAGTAATACTATTGTACTAATTTTTATGACATATATTTTAAGTATGTTGTCTAGTCCATCTACGTTGAGTAGGTATGGTTTATACAGGCATTCTTCTTGCAAAGGTGGGCACGCCTTACCGACTACCGGGACAAAGCATTGTACAATGAGATTTATTAGGTGCATTACCTAGTCAGTCTACATTGGGTAGGTATGGTTCACATTGGCCATCTGTTCCCTTCCTGGATAGATGGGCATGGCCTATCGACTACTATGACTTTGTAGTATACTCAAGGGCCCTATAAAGAAATATTTTCTAATAAAAGTGCATCAAAATGATATGAAAGAAAGAGTACACTAGGAATTTAAATAAAGTTATGAATGAAACAATAAAGTTATGAATGAAATACATACATGAGCATGCATGATCTCTACTTACTAAGCATTAGCTTATTTAGTACCTGTGATGCAGATAAGGAGATATATGATGTGTAGAGTTACTAGTTGGCTAGCACACTTTCTTGTCGCCGTGATCATACAGATATAGACAAACTTGACTTATGGGCAAAGTTTTCTTTGTATTTTGATATTTTGATATGTACTAAATATTACTATTGATGGTAAGATAAACTGATAAGAACTTTTAGTTGTACATTTTGTAAAGACACTTTCAGAAAGTAACGCCATGCCGCTCGTTTTGTTTTATATTTTGAAAAGTTAGATTGGCCCAATTAAATTTTTTCTTAAACAAGACTAAAGTTATGGTTCATAAAAGAGTAATACTTCTTGGTTTGACCTATATAGCCATATGATTAAGCTAGAGGGCATTACAGTGTTGGTATCAGAGTAGAGGTTTAGTCATTTATAAAGACTACCTACATATGTATGGTCAAGTGATAGAAAGCTCACTCAACTAGTCAGTTTAATTAATTTTATTCATGCATTTTATTTTTGTTATATAAGTTTGATGCACACATTATTATTAGCTATTATGTTTGTTTGTAAGCAAAAAGGTATTGTACAGGAAATCATGCCAAGGGATAAAGGTCAAACTAGCTAATAGAGGGGTGATCAAGAAAATGAAAAAGATACTATTATATACCGATTGACTAAATTAGTTGAGAGACAAACTTAATAGATAGAGAGGCTTATAGAATGAGATCAAAGGAGAGAGGAACAATTACCAGTACTAGTTGTAGCTAGACAAAAAAAATCATGAACTAGCTTCTAAAAGGTTCTGGAAGAATAAACCTCTAGCTTTTAAGGGTGAAACAGATCTACTATTAGCTGAGGAGCGGATTCAAAGTTTGGAAGGTATCTTTGATTACATAAGAATCCTTGAGGAGGAAAAAGTTTCTTGTGCTACTTATATGTTCCAAATGGATGTCAAGCATTGGTGGGATTCCATTAAAGTCAATCGCTGATGTTAACAAATTAACTTGGGAGAGATTCAAGGAAATCTTTATAGAAAGTACTTTAGTGAAGCTCATTAACTTGCAAAGGTAGCTGAGTTTACTAATTTGAAGTATGGTGGCATATCTGTATGTGACTACACAAAGAAATTTGATGAGCTATCCTGTTTTGCTCCATATATGGTGGATACCAACGAGTTGAAAGTAAATCAGTTTCTACAGGGGTTCAAAGCAGAAATATATAGGGGATATTAAGATGTCTATAGGAAAAGGTGTACCTTATATAGAAGTTGTAGAAAAAGCACTTGAAGCTGAAGAAACTGAAATAAAGGTTGCAAAGGAACTATAAATTTGAAAAACATAAATATGGCAAGAAGAAATGCAAATTTGGAAAAGGTACTCAACCAGGATTTAATGGCAGAAAAAGGAAATTTCCATAGGGCCAGGGACAAAGACAAGATCCTTCAAAGTGCCTAGCAACAAGTCCACAAATGTAATCTACTACGAATCAGAAAGTTACATGTCCCAAATTTGGAAAGCTTCATAAAGGTGAATGCCTTTTTGGTAGTAGAGCGTGTTATACCTGTGGCAAGACAAGACATTTTTCTAGAGATTGTGCCTCCATCTCTAGTCAACAATAGAAAGTTCCAGCTCGTGTGCTTACCCTGGCTGCAACAGATGCTAAGGCTAATCCATCAGTTATAGCAAGTAAGATCTCTATCATTGTTATTGTCGCAAATACATTAATAGATTTTGGAACTACACATTCATTTGCATAATCAGTATATGTGAGAAAATTGTGCAGATTACCTGAAACTTTGAATTTAAGATATTGTGTAACTATTCCATCTAGGGAAGTGCTATATTCTAGTCAAATTTTGAAAGTGTGTCCAATATAAATAGATGGTAGAGAGTTGTGGGTAGACTTACTAGTATTGGATATACAAGATTTTGAGATAATTTTAGGTGTGGATTGGCTATCAAAGTATCATGCTAGTATTGATTGTAATGGTAAGAGAGTAGTATTTTAGCCACCTAATGAAGAGGAGTTTACTTTCCTTGGATCTTCTAGGAAGAAAATAGTACCAATTTTTTCAATGATAAAAGCATGGAAGTTACTTGAGAAAGGATTTACTAGTTATTTGGCAAATGTAATGGATACTAGAGGAGAACTTAGGATGAAGCCACAAGAAGTACTAAAGGCATTCCCAGAAGATTTATCAGGATTACCACCTGATAGATAGATAGAGTTGTTATTGACTTACTACCTGGTATTGTTCCTATTTCTAGAGCACCATATAGAATGGCTCTAGCAGAGTAGAAGGAATTAAAGGTGCAATTACAGGAGCTTTTGGACAAAGGTTTCATATGCCTAAGCTTTTCATCATGAGGTGCTCTAGTGTTATTTGTCAAGAAGAAAGATGAAACCATGAGGTTTTGTATTGATTATAGATAGCTAAACAAGATCACAATCAAGAATAAGTATCCTCTCCCTAGAATTGATGATTTGTTTGATTAGTTATAAGGAGCTATAGTGTTTTCCATGATTAATTTAAGATCGGGGTACCATTAACTAAAGATTAAGGAAGAAGATATTCCTAAGATAGCTTGTAGGATGAGATACAGACACTATGAGTTCTTAGTGATGTCCTTCAGTTTAACTAATACTCTAGCTGCTTTTGTGGATATGATGAACAGAGTATTCAAGGATTTCGTATATAGTTTTGTTATAGTGTTCCTTGATGATATTTTGATCTACTCGTGCTCAAGTGAGGAGCACATGGAGTATTTGAGAATAGTTTTGAGGATCTTGAAAGAAAAGCAGTTGTATGCAAAATTTAAGAAGTGTGATTTCTAGTTGAAGAAAGTTATCTTCTTTGGACATGTAGTATCTGAAAATGGTATTTTTGTAGACCCAACGAAGGTTGAAGGTGTAAGTAATTGGTCCCTACAAATATTTCAGAGATTCGTAGTTTCTCGGGATTAGCTAGTTATTATAGAAGGTTCGTAGAAAGATTTTCTAAGTTAGCTTCTCCATTGACTCAGCTGACTAGAAAGAACATGAAATTTCATTGGGATGATAATTGTGAAGAGACTTTTTAAGAGTTAAAGCATCATTTGGTCATAGCTCCTATACTTTCTATACCGACTGGATCAGGAGGATTTATTGTTTATAGTGATGCTTCAAAGAATGGTCTAGGCTATGTTCTAATGCAAAATGGTAAGGTTATTGCCTATGCTTCTAGGCAACAAAAAGAATATGAAAAGAAATATCCTACTCATGATTTGGAGCTAGCAGTAGTAGTTTTTGCATTAAAGATTTTAAGGCATTATCTTTTTGGAGAAAAATGTCAAATCTATATAGACCATAAGAGTATCAAGTATTTCTTTGCCCAAAAGGAACTGAATATGAGACAGAGAAGATAGCTTGAACTGGTAAAAGACTATAATTGTGAAATTAACTATCATCTAGGAAAAACTAATGTGGTTACAGATGCTCTAAGTAGAAAGTCATTAGCTGCTATGCCACTTAAGTACATTGATCGGAAACATCTTTTGATGGATTTGCATCGATCAGAATTAGAGATTGTGCCGACATGTTTAATGGAGAAATTAGCAACTCTTACCTTGCTACCTATAATTTTAGAGAGAATCAAACAAGGCCAGAATACGGATCCCTATTTGACAAGCTTAAAGACTAAGATAGAGTTTGGAAAGGAAGTGGCCTTCCAAATTTCTAGTGATGGTATAATCAGATATAGAAATAGACTGTGTACCAGATGGAGTAATTAGAAAAGAGATATTGATAGAAGTTCACACTACTTCCTACTCTGTGCATCCCGATACTAAAAGGATGTATACGGATTTGAAAATGCATTACTGGTGGCTAAGTATGAAGAAGAATATGATTGAGTTTGTAGAACAATGTCTCACATACTAGCAAGTTAAAGCTGAACATCAAAGACATGCTAGTACATTGAAACCAATATATGTGCCACAATAGAAATGGGAAGAGATTGTTATGGATTTGGTGGTTATACTTCTTAAGACAAATAAAGGCCATAATGCTATTTGGGTTATTGTGGATAGAGATACTAATTCAGCTCATTTCTTGCTGATTAAAGTGACTTATAGCTTGGATCAGTTGGCTCGGTTGTATATTCAAGAAATCATTAGACTACATGGTGTTCCAAAGGTTATTATTTCTGGCTGAGATGCTAGATTCACTTCAAAATTCTTGAAGAGAGTTCAGTAGGCTATGCATACAAAACTGGCATTCAGTACAACCTTTCATCTTCAAATAGATGGATAATTAGATAGAACCATACAAACTCTTAAGGATATACTTCGAGCTTGTGTGTTAGATTTTCTTGAGTCTTGGAGTAAGTTCTTATCGTTCATAGAATTTGCCGACAACAATAGTTATCAAGCTTTAATTGAAATGCCTCTGTATAAAGCATTGTACGGAAGAAAATATAGATCTCTAATTCACTGGGATGAGGTGGGAGAAAGGAAATTTCTTTGTCCAGAATCAGTAAGAGAAATAGCTGAAGTGACAGAAAAGATTAGTAAAAGGTTATTAGTTATTCAGAATAGACAGAAGCATTATGCTGATCCTAGAAGAAAAGAAGTCACGTTTAATGTTGGGAATAAAGTATTTTTGAAGGTTACTCCCACGAAAGGAATCAAGACATTTGGGAAGAAAGGGAATGTTAGGTCTGTTTATCAGGTATTACTAAATAAAATTAATTTCTAATTAATTATGTGAGGTGGTAATGCGGAAATTGAAAAAATAACACAAGATATTTTTACTTGGTTCAGTTATCTCCCAATAACCTACGTCCAAGGGACCACACTCAGATAATAAACACTATTAGCAAAGTTTGAATGAATATAAACACTAAATGACTTATACAATAAAAAGACTCCCTCTTTTGATTGTCACAATATAGATGTATTCCTTCACTAACATGTCTAGCGAGCACCACTTGTCTTAGGTTGACTTCGTTCTTCTGAAATCTCTTCAGGTACTTGAAGTCGATCTTTTCCCAAAGATAATCAGCACCTCTCCCGAAGCACCATCACTTAAATGACTAGGACACCTCCTAAGTATAAAATATGGCTAAAAGAAAAATTTTTCTTTTAAAACCAAAAAATACAATAAGTGGTCTCTCTGCATAAAGCTACTCTTGAGTAGCCTTTAAATAGAGAAGAGGGCAAGCCTTCACGAGTAGGATCTGCAAAATAACAATTAAGACCATTTAATATTAATTAAAAGCTTTGCAAGATCAGCTAATTTTGTTACTAAACTTTGAAAACGGATCTGGAAAGTAGTTGTTGATTCTGTCCACGTGTTGCAACATGGTCTGTCAACCCAGTCATGTTGTAACATAAAAAGGAAACTTTCAGATTACTCTTCTGGTATAAAAATATAAGTTACTCAAACCTATTTGACAGCTAATAATACAAATTAGAGTAACTTTAATCAGTAAGAATCAGTACAAATGAGTTAAGGAAACTTTAATAAAAGATATTAAACACAAAATATTCAATTAAACGAATTTCCTTAATGAAATATAGACATATACTCAAAACCAATTTAGGAAAGAGTCACTTACCCATTCCTTCTCAATTGAATCTGTCTATGCATTAATATGATCAGATTTTTATGTTTAACAGCTATACAAATCGTGACTTAAAGCATATAAAAGGAAAATATAGAAAATACTGAAAAACTTATTCAGGTCAAATATTTAGTCGCATGTTGTAACATAACCATAAAACTAGTCATGTTGCAACATAAAGGTTGCCAACAGATTATTCGCTCTTTCAATCTTCCCCTTTGGCATCTTTTAGACAAATATTTTGTATGCCTGCAAAACAAGGTCAGTATCCAGAATCTAAAATCCAAATATATTTTCTCCCCTTTTTGGACAAAAGATCCAAAGGCAAAGAAAAAAACAAGTGATAAAAATTGTCAATCACAAAACAACTAATGAAACTAGAAGATGTTGAGACATCAGAACACAAAAGAAATTAATCCTATAGAAAATTAAACACACCCAAATTGTATCAAACTTATACAAACCAAAAAATAAAAAAATAAAAAATAAAAAGAAAGAAACACATAAAGATCAAATATCGTCCATGTCCACATCCAGTTTCTTTTCAATGGCAGCAACCATTTTCTCGATCTTTGTAAGCCTGGCTTCTTGATCTGTGGATGTTGTAACAGCAGTAGCAGTAGGACCTTGTGTACCAATATCAAGAGTAGCTTCAAGTTCCCTCTCAACTGGATCTTTCTCTTTAAGCTTGAACATGATGTTGGATGGAGTGGCTGTGAGGAACTTAAAGACATACATGAGAGGGTGTTGCTAGGATAGAATCCCATAAATAAGTGATGGAAAGATCAGCCTCTTCTTGGGATGTTTGAGATTGTGAAGTTCACAAATCTGCTCAAAAATCAGTTGTCCCAAGTAACTCAGTTACAACCATGTTTTCATCAAAAGATTTTCAAACTCATCATGAGATCTCAAAGGTACATCGAGAAAATCAGAAATCACTTGAGGTGAGAAGTTATACATATGATTTCTAACAAAGATCTTATGAATGGTAATGGAATCAGGTTCATCAAATCCATCAGTAATATTAGCATAGAATTCCTGAACTACCCGAGACACAAAACCTTTGTTTTTAAACATAGTATTATCCCATCCCTGTTCTTCAATGGCTTTTAACACACCAATACTTAAATTAGACTTAGAATTGATGTTTCTTTTAGGAATAAACTGACATTGACCATAGACATTCATTGATGCAGCAATTTCTTTAGTGTAGTACCAAGGAGGAAAGGCATTATGAATATTATAACCTGGTGTGGGTGTTGTAGAAGTGGAAACACCCTTTGCCTTCACAGCTACAGTGGCCTTCTTAGGTTTCTGTATGGCTTGTTTACAGCACTTGCCAACAGCATTCTTAGAGGGTTGAGCAGCAAGAGTAGCCAACGAAGTAGCTACTTGTGTTGCAACATCAAGTTAATTCTAGTCAATAGCAGAGGGAATTATAGCATGTGGGTTCTGTGTTGGAATATCAAAAACAATAGGTGACTTCTCTGATTGTGTCACAACAGGGGTCTGTAATTCAATGGGTTTCGATGTTGCAATAGCCTCTTTTTCAAGAATAGATTCTGGAAGTGATATTGCAGCAGGTGCTTCCATCGATTCTTGATTATGAAGACTCGATTTAGAAGTCTTACCATCATATCCTTTTCTTGGAACCTACTCATCTGTTGAATGAGCAATTGATTTCGAATTAGGGGAATGAGAAGAATCTCCTGAATCAGTTGGTTTCTGCGATTTGATGGGATGTGATGGAATAACCTCTGGTTCAGTCACCTTCTTTGACGATGATGGCTTTGTTTTCATAGAGGTCGGCAAGACCACCGATTTTTGCTTCTTGGCTGGCAGTGACATTTTCCCCTTTCCTTTCGGAGCAGGAGCAAACTTGCTCTTTTTCCCTGATTTGGTGTTAACCATAGCTGGCAGTTTTTGTAGGAATAGAGAAAACAAAAAACAAAAAAATAAGGAAAGAAAGAGGAAGAAGAAGAGAGCATGGCTGAGACAATTTGGGATTTTAGGGTTGAAGCAATCTGAATATATATCCCCTTAGTTACCAAAATTTTGAAAAGAAAACAAATAAAAAAGTGGAGCCATAAAGCTTGGGAAATAACTGCCATGAATAATTTTGGAATGTGTTCCAACAGATGATGTCAGCATGCAGTTTTTCCATAAATTGCTTTTTTTTTTGATAAAGATCTGTAAATATCTCAATGTTATAACATACCTTATTTTGCCATAAAATCAAAATTTAATATGTATGGAAAGCTAGAATGAAAAATTTAAATTTAATTTTCAAAATAAACAGGACTTACCAATTTTATCAAATAAAATTTCCGGATTACTTTTAGATTAATTAACCATCAAGGATTGAAAGATATCTGACTTACCTTAAAAAATGTTGATCTCCATGAAATTCCATTCTAAATTTCAAGCTATAAGCGTGTGCTGTGATTTTTGAGCAGTATATCTTAGTTTATTGCTACTGCCTTTTCTATTTTTATTTTTTATAATAACACAAAAATAAAGAACCCACAATCAGTAGCTTTCACTCTATCACTGAGGTAGCCCTTTTCACACGGTAGATCGTCCTCTACTGTATTTGTGATACATAGTACCGAATTACTCATGGATGGCTTTCACACATCAGTGTAGGTAGCTTTTTTTGACTAGGGAGCCTTTTTTACAAAATTTTTCTAAGATCAAACAAATAAGGGTTCATTAGTTAAAGTTCATTCCAAGATAATCCATCTTTCATCAATCAATCCAGAAATTTTATAAGATGAGATAACAAAGACTAAATATTAAAAAAATCAAATTATGATTAATAAAAATTCATCTCTTTCAAAAAATTCTTTTAAACTTTCCACACACAAAAATTTCAATTTCAAATGGCAAAAATTCAGCATAAAATAAAATAGAAATATTTACATAGAACAAATTCCGAAGGACTTCCTCAAGAAATCAAAACGCACAAAATCAAGTGGTTTAGTGAATATGTCTGCAAGCTGGTTCTCTGTTGCAACATACTCCAAAACAATGACATTATTTTCAACCAATTCTCTAATGAAATGATGACAAATATCAATATGCTTAGTCCTAGAATGTTGCACTAGATTTTTAGAAATATTGATAGCACTAGTGTTATCCATAACAGCTATGTGCAACAACTCCTAGCAGCAATGTACTTAGCTTTGGCAGACGACAAAGAGATAGAGTTCTGCTTTTTCCTGTGCCATGAAATCAGGTTATTTCCAAGGTAGAAACAACCTCTAGTTGTACTTTTCTATCGTCAACATTCCCTGCCTAATCTACATCTCTATAACCAACAAGATGAGTATTAGTTTCCTTTGAATACCAAATTCCATGATCAATAGTCCCATTAACATATCTAATGATTCTTTTTACAGCAAGAATATGAGACTCTTTAGGTCTAGATTGATATCTAGCACAAATACCCTGTAAGATACAGTAGACATCCTATGAAACTCCTATAAAGCGTTGGATTAACATCAACACCATTTTCATCTTTGGTCAACTTGAGATTAGTACTCATAGGACTATTCATGTGTTTGGCAGATTCCAAACTAAATTTGTTCACAATGTTTTTGGTGTATTTGGATTGAGATATGAAAATCCAATCTTCAAGTTGCTTAACCTGCAAATCTAGAAAAAATGTCAGCTTGCCTACCATACTCATCTCGAACTCCTTCTTCATCTAGGCAACAAATCCATGTACTTTATTATCAGATGTAGATCCAAAAACAATGTCATCAACATATATTTGAGCAATAATTATACTAGATTCAAAGTGCTTGATGAACAAAGTTTTGTCTACTCCCCCTCTCTTGTAGCCTTTTTCAATCAAAAGATTTGTTAACCTTTCATACCATGCCCTAGGTGCTTGTTTTAATCCATATAGTTCCTTTTTGAGTTTAAAAACATGGTTTGACAAATATGGATCTTTAAAACCTTTAGATTGTTCTACATAAGCTTCCTCATTCAAAATACCATTTAAAAGTGCACTTTTTACAACCATTTGGTATAAAGTAAAGCCTATGAGACATGCAATGGCAAGAAGTAAGCAAATAGATTCCAATCTAGCAACGGGAGCAAATGTTTCATTGAAATCAATGCCTCAACTTGTGTGTATCCTTGGGTAACCAACTTAGCTTTGTTTCTAATTATGTTACCAAATTCATCAGATTTGTTCTTATAAATCCATTAGGTTCCAATCATATTAGGATTCCTAGGTCTAGTTACAAGTGTCCATACATCGTTCCTAGTGAACTGTTCTAATTCCTCTTGCATTGCCTTTATCCAAAATTCATCTAATAGGGCTTCCTTAACATTTTTAGGCTCAATCATAGAGGTAAAGCACACATATTTTACCAGATTTAGGTTTCTCCTCCTTGTGACCATCACATCATCATGATTACCTATAATAAGATCAGAAGGATGATTTTTTTTCACCCTTGATGATGGTTCTCTTTTGATTGGCCAATGAATATCCACTGAAGGTTCAGCAGATAACGTCTCTCTCTTTCCAGAGGATGTTGCAACATCTGATCCTGATGTTGTAACTGGATTGTCTATTCCTGCAACAGAGTCAGGCTGAGTTGTAACATGTGAATCAGAAACAGGATTAACAACAGCTTCATTAGTAAAGCTATGAATTTCATCTTCCTGTGAAAAATCTGTGAAATCTTTAAGATCATCAACAACAACATTAGCAGATTCCATAATAGATTGAGTTCTCGTGTTATAAATACGATAAGCTCTATTATTATTTGAATAACCTAGAAAAACACCTACATCACTTTTAGCATCAAACTTACCCAAGTGTTCCTGATCATTTAGGACATAACATGTACTCCCAAAAATATGAAAAAAGCTTAGGTTAGGTTTCTTACCACGCCAAATCCCATAGGGTGTTTTTGTTGTACCTAGGCGCAAATAGACACAGTTAATGGTAAAACACGCTGTGCTTATTGCTTCAGCCCACAATTTCTTGGATAGCTTCTTATAATTAGGCATGACACGAGCCATTTCCTGCAAAGTCCTATTTTTCCTCTCTAC
>JXTB01000821.1:86136-100136 GCA_002914805.1 Parasponia andersonii | reverse complement strand
TCATGTCGCTCGTCGACGACCCGAGAAAACGTACGAAGAGGGAATAGCTGTGCAACAAAAACTTGCAAAAACGCTCGTACTATGGTAGTCACATCGCTCGTCGATGACCTGAGAAAATGTACGAATAGGAAATAGCTGTGCAATAAAAACTTGCCAGCAGACCTCAAAAATGTTCGTACTGTGGGAGTCACGTCGCTCGTCGACGACTCGAGAAAATGTACGAAGAGGAAATAGCTGTGCAACAAAAACTTGCCAGCAGACCTAAAAAACGCTCGTACTATGGGAGTCACGTTGCTCATAGACGACCCGAGAAAATGTACGAAGAGGAAATAACTGTGCAAAAAAAACTTGCCAGCAGACCTAAAAAACGCTCGTACTATGGGAGTCGCGTCGCTCGTTGACGACCCGAGAAAACGTACAAGGAGAAAAGGGGTGCGCAACTTAAAAAGTTGCCAGTAGACCTCGAAAACGATCGTACTCTAGGAATCGAATCGTGCAATAAAGCACTTGTCGATGACCCAAGAAAACGTACGAGGAGAAAAGAGGTGCGCAACCCAAAAGCTTGCCAGCAGACCCCCTAAGGAACATTTTTAGCTACATGAAGAGTCAAAGGAAAGCAGAGTCGGGATCCACCCGTTGGAAGTGGACCCTCCCTAAGGAATGTTTTGGCTACGCGAAGAGCTAAAGGGAAACAGGCTCTACCCGAGGGATGATTTATTTTCGCATAATCAGGATGTGAACGGATTTGGAGTCTATCCATTGGATGTAGTCTAGAACCAAACCAAACATGAAGACAGAAATTAAGATTAAAGCCTGTTTATTATGTCCTAAAAATACAAAGCGCGCGGTTAATAGTGGTGTGCACTCATAAACCCTACTTACGGGATACAGGTCTAGAACGGACTCTTAAGGAGACGTCGGAGTGATAGTGCCCTGTTTGTTACCAGTAAGAGCCAAGCCCAGGCCTTCTCCTTTACAACGACGAGTCCCAACAATAGTCGACCAATCCCTAGAGCTGGTTCCGAGCACGGTCCATTTGGGGTCGGAAAAGTCCAGCCACACGCTCGAGTCGAACTCTGCCAAAATAAGTTATAACAAGAGTTATGCCTCCATAAAACCGGATGAGTCAAAACTTGCACCCCTATCTCCGGAACTAATCTTGGCAGTCATGACCTGAGAAAGACTCACTAATAGTCCGAAATCGAGTCCATACAATTATTTATACAGACGGTCGGATGCGGTCAACAAAGAAAAAGAAAATAGACTAAAGAGAATTGCACGGTTCTTATTATTTATTCGAAGGATTACAACGAAGGTCAGCTTTACAAATGTACAAAGTTAGAGACCCTAGTTACCTTCGTCCACGGGAGCGCGGCCAATCCCGGCGCTTGGATCGGCCCCGGTGGAGGGTGGCGTGGCAGGGTCGGATTCGTCACTAGATACAATGACCGTGCCAGACCCCTCACCGGTTGAGACCTTGAGACTAGGCTGAGTGTCAGGGGCTTCCGAAGTTCGATCTGGCAGACCGGAAGTGGAGATAAGCTCTATGGCACCAGAAGTAGACGTAGAGGGCCCGTCCTTTTCTGCGACAAGCATCTTCAGCACGTCAGCCGGATACGTGATACTGATCTCATCCCCGAACTGCTGCATATAGTGCTTGACAGAGTAGTGGTCCCTCTTGACACCTTTCTGATCGTCAAATTGGTCTGGCATCACCACCTCAGTGTGGCCTTTGAACTCTCTATTCTCCCAGCCAGACCTGTAACTTTCCGTAGAAAGGACGTCCACCTGCCTCTGGTACCTCGTTTTTAATTTTTCCGCGTCCGCCAGCTTATCCTTCAGTGCTGCCAACCTGAGCTCCACCTGCCGCTGTGATAAGTCGACCAAAAAAATGTTAATGCCGGCAAGATCCTCGCCGTGTGTGCAGGACATCTCCACATGAGTACCCATCAGATTTTTGTGATCCAGGAAGAGATATCGATTTACCTCATTAGACCAGTCAAGCCTGCGTTGCAGAGAATGGACCTCTAGTTTGGCTGTCGCCTCGGCTTTTCTTGTTCCTTGGCATCCTCAACATTCCTGTCACAAGTAAGGAAAGCCAGCCCCATCTCTACCCTGGCGCTCTGCAACTTTTGTTCCTTGACCCTTAGCTCATCCTGGGCCAGTCTAGCGGCCTTGGAGTGGGCAAGTTTGTCAGCCTCTGCCTCAGCCAGTCTCGTGGCCAGCTCCTCGGGTCTAGCCCTCTCGACGCTCAGAGCGTGAGCCACCATGCTGCTGACCTTCGCCTCCTCGAGGCTCCGATATAAGTCAAAGTCAGACCTTAATTCAGCGAGGGTAGCCTCGCTGCGCTCGAGCAGCGCAGAGCGGGAACTCAGCTCCTCGGTCAAATCCCTGACGTGAGAGGAGTAAAAAGACTTGATGGCGGCCAGCTGTAGGTTAGATAAAAAAGGGGAGGGTCAGCATTTAGCAAGGGTACTGAAAAATATAGAAGCAACTAAACGGGCCAAACCTGCACGAAGGTACGCTTGGTGACCAGCTCAACATTCTCCAAAGAGAGTATCTCCAGCTCCAGCCCTGCAGCTGGACCCTCTCTTTGAGCATCGCTCATGCCAGGGGAACACGGCCCAACCTGGCTAGCCGTTAGGGCATCCTCTCCGCCCCCCGGGCACGCCTCCGAGGCAATGGTGACAGGGACGGAGGGAAGTCCGGCGCCATCAGGAGCACCATCGGCCACAGAGGGAGGTGGTGCATCTCCTCTGGGTAGGCCGCTGCGCACCGACCTTTTTCTCCTTAGAAGGGTCAGCGTTGCCCCGTCGTCGTCACTGTCAGACAAGGGGGCAACCCTGCCCCTCTTCTCCACCCGGCCCTCTTCTTCGTTAGACGAGCCGACCTCGCGTTGCCGCTTTGTGGGGACCGGGGGAGGAGAGGATAGACTAGATTTCAATCTTGGAGCCCCCCACTGAGCTCGGCGATCTCTCCACCGAGGCTAACAGCGCTCGATTTTGAACCGGAGTCAGGAGTGGATGAGATTGCTGCAGCAGATCCCCCAGCCAGACTCGGCGTCATCTCTTCCCCATGCATGATCTGTGTGGCAGACAGTCCCCCGAATGGAAGTCCGCCTGCGTCAGAGCAGGGGACCGCTGGCATTTCACCTCCTGAAAGCACCACGAGGCACCAGCCAGCGGGTGCCTTGGCACGAGCCTTATGTGCCGCGGCTCCCCCCTTGACGGGTGAGGGGTCAGCCGATGGGCCTGTCTTAGAACCTGCGAAGAACAAATAACATGTTTAGCTTATGGCCACAATCCGACCCACAAGGCTCAAGGATGCGAAAATGAACTTACCCCTAGCCCTCTTGGAGGTGGCGATTTCCTCCTTGCGGAGCCTCACGGCCTCCTCGAGCTCGTAGTTGGATGGTGCCACCAAATCGTTGGTGCCCGCCAACTGGCTTGAAGCCGTAACCTGCCGACCTACCATGGCGATCCGGTCATATTCATCCCGGCGGAATCGGTTCAAGGTAGAGGCGTCGAGTCGGCTCCGCATGTGTTTTGTGATGACTCAGGTATCTAAAGGGAATGGGAGGTATGAAACCAGCCTGGACATCATGTTCATCGTTAGGGGGTTGAGGATGGCCTGGATATGCCTGTAATCCCTGGGAGATCCGAAGATGATGATCCCCTCCAGGCCTTTGAGCTGCCCTGCTGACAAATGTAGCTCAAACCTGTTCTCTTCTGCTGAGGCTGTACAAGACAAAATAACATGAGCAATAACATAGGGAGAAGGCGCAGACCTAAAAATCACGACCTAACACTTACTCTGCAGGAAAGTTGAGGGAACTTGGAAATGCTCTCCATTCATCCAAGGGGAGTACCACGTCCCTCCAACGGTGTATAACTTGGTATAGGAGTCCCATTGTTTATCTGACCTCGGCAGACCCTAGAAGATATGACGTCCCGACAGCGGTAGGAGGTAAAAAGTGGGATAGGAACTCTTCTTGGGGATAAGGGTGAGCTTGTAAGTATAAAAGACCACATACAGGTCAATATGCAAATTATAAATTATTGACAAGGTGGAAAGCTCCATCAGAATCATGACCCCATTTGCGTTTAATTGCATCAGGTGGATCCCCATCAAAGAGAAAAATTGGTGGACCAGGGGAGGAAGGGGGTATCGCAGCCAGTCCAGATGCTTTCTACCCAGGATGATGGAACCCTCGGGGGCATAAGGATGAAGATACTAGTTCGCAGGGCCCTTAACCCGTTGTAGCGTCACTCCTCCGGGGAGGCAGAGCTGCCTCCTCAGTAAATCCAGCTCTGAATCCACGACGGGGTACAATTCCTAATTTTGACTTGAAGCCATTGTTCTGAATACGATTGAAAGAGTAAAAGTCTCTAGAGAGAAAGGAAGTGGAAACCCTAGGATTTTATGAGGCTAGAATGATCGTGACCTCTGGAAAAGACTTTGAGGAGAAAGGTACTCAGTCCTGAGATTGAAACCCGCATGGTTCACAATCTCAGGACTATACATATATGAGCCATGCATTTTCGAGAGGGGCATATATGCTTACAGAAAGAGATATATAAAAAAAGCTTATGAGTAAGAAACAAACATATACTCATACAGAACTAATTTCTTGCTACCAAAAATAAAAAATAGACCACTGACTTAAGTATCGGAGAGTCTTTGCAGATAGCCACCCTCGCCTCTCTGACCCTGCTTGGAGTTCAGAGTACTTTGGGATAGCGAGGATACATGGATAGTTGGAGGATACACCATCAGCGGTTCAGAGACACGTGGACGGCTGGTGAAAAACCGCTCCAATAAACATTATCTCTCAATTAATGAATTTAATTAATTTATATTTATCAAATGCTCACTAACTAAAGAATAAGATGCAGTACTCANGAATACGACTGAAAGAGTAAAAGTCTCTAGAGAGGAAGGAAGCGGAAACCCTAGGATTTTATGAGGCTAGAATGATTGAAGATTTTAGTAAAGTGGTAAATGAACGCAATTGCAGCTTTTATAGAGGGGGAGCCGAAGAGTTTTTCTGGAAAAAGGGAGAATAAGGGAGACCGAATAGTCGGAACTTCGAAATTCAAATAGATTTCGTGACATGGGATGGCATGCCTTCGTGTCTGCGGGGGGGAGCCACATGCATCCCCCAGATTGGAGAAACAGATAAACGATTTCCTCACTTGACGAAAACGAATCCGTCAAGTAGGGAAATGAGGGCAGTTGTGGGACTCGTTCTCAAATCATACGCCATGTGGATGACCGAGCGACAGAACAGGTCACAAAAGGGGTCCACCGTCTGACAGGTATCGAGAGTGATTGGTTAAAGGCCACGCGAGTCACACGTGATTTCATAATCAGCCATTGGGCCGTCCGAAGTTAGGGCCGAACCCATCACAGACCCTGGACAGTCTCGGCCTAGTCCGACCCTTATCTCGATAGCTGGGGGGTTGGAAGCCCCAAGGGTCTTCCACCTGAATACAATGGAAAGCAACTCACGACTCCAGACCCAGACAGAGTATTTAATGCGATCCTGAGTAGGCGTGCGCAAGGGGCAAGCCGTTCTGACAGAACGGCGATTTACCCAAATCTCACCCCTGACAGATTCAAGCCGTAGGAGGCGGCAGAAATCATGCTACGGCAATACAGAGGAGATCACGGAAATCTCAGCCCGTGACCTCTAGAAAAGACTTTGAGGAGAAAGGTACTCAGTCCTGAGATTGAAACCCGCATGGTTCATAATCTCAGGACTATACATATATGAGTCATGCATTTTTGAGAGGGGCATATACGCTTACAGAAAGAGATATATAAAAAAGCTTATGAGTAAGAAACAAACATATACTCATACAGAACTAATTTCTTGCTACTAAAAATTAAAAATAGACCATTGACTTAAGCATCGGAGAGTCTTTGCAGGTAGCCACCCTCGCCTCTCTGACCCTGCTTGGAGTTCAGAGTACTTTGGGATAGCGAGGATACATGGACAGTTGGAGGATACACCATCAGCGGTTCAGAGACACGTGGACGGCTGGTGAGAAACCGCTCCAATAAACATTATCTCTCAATTAATGAATTTAATTAATTTATATTTATCAAATGCTCACTAACTAAAGAATAAGATGCAGTACTCAAAATTGAACTCTCAGATCAAAACTTTTTATAATTTTATAACAAGTTTCAGTTCCTAAATATCTTTTTCATGAAAAAGTAAGAAAAAGAAAAGAAAACAAAAATCTTGAAATGCTTTGCAAGAGATATATTTACCAAAGAACAAAAACGCTCCGGCCGATTAGTGCCTTAGACATATTATATATCGACCCCTTCCACGACGTGGCTTACTTCATATTGATTCCTCTATATCGTGTTGATGCATGCTATCATCATATCTCTATGTATCGTGCGTAATCAAGGGGTCATATATACTGAGTAAAGGCGTAAAAGAGGAACTATTCAACCAACTGATCAAAATGTTTTAAGCCCTTTAGGCTTTTCTTTGATAATTTAATTTGGGTCCACCAATTTTCTTGATATCATGCATGGTCAATCATCCACAACATCATGCATACATGTACAAGGGAGAGAGAGAGAGAGAGAGAGAGAGAGAGAGAGAGTCAATCGAGGTGGATGAAAGGCGGATAAAATGTTAATATTAATGTTATTAGTATAATGTTGATTCTAGAGTAAGAAAGACAAATGAGAAATGGCCCTGTTAAACTATTCTGGCATATTTCAGTTTTCTCAATTATTCAATAAATAAAGTGTGCTCATCTTTTTTTCCATATCACCTTTTTGAAATTCTGTGATCCCCTTCCCTTCCCTGTATGTCTCTCCTTCTCCAGCTATTATGCGCTCTCTCTCCTCTCTCCTCTCTCCTCTCTCCTCTCTCCTCTCTCTCCTTTCCTTTTATATATATAATTAACGTTATCATTATCGTTATCATCAATTGGTAACAACCAGGAAGGAGAGCAAGCAAGCTTAGCTTACCTGACCTCACAAACATAAACCACACCAACCCTCAAAAGAAAAATAAATCAAAAGAGAAAACATGGGGAGAGCTCCCTGTTGTGACAAAGCCAATGTCAAGAAAGGCCCTTGGTCACCAGAAGAAGACGCCAAACTTAAGGCTTACATTGAGCAAAACGGTACCGGTGGTAACTGGATTGCTTTGCCCCAGAAGATAGGTATATATAATCAAAATCCCATCTTCATACTAATACTTATTACATATGTTATATATATGTAAATATAATCACTTAGCATGGTTAAATATTTATATATTGATTGTCTCCTAGAATCTAACCGATGAATATATTTTATATTGATTGTCTTCAGGGCTTAGGAGATGTGGGAAGAGCTGTCGTCTCAGATGGCTAAATTATCTCAGGCCAAACATCAAGCATGGCGGGTTCTCAGAGGAGGAAGATAACATTATTTGCAGCCTCTATCTAAGTATTGGAAGCAGGTAATTAATTAATTGAGATCAATTCAAATTAAAATGCTTTTCGAAACTTGGGTGTGTTTGATATATAATTTATGTATATATGTTTTGTGTATATACATACAGGTGGTCTATCATTGCAGCTCAATTACCAGGACGTACTGATAATGACATAAAGAACTACTGGAACACTAGATTGAAGAAGAAGCTCTTGGGGAAACAGCGCAAAGAACAGGCTGCGGCCGCGGCGGCTAATCAGGCGGCTGCTAGGCGAGCCAACAACAACAACAACGTCGTAAAGCCAGAAATAATCAAAAGAGAAGCTAGTAGTACTACTACTGCTTTTGATCATAACATTCTTCTTCCAGGCGGCTTAATGATGAGCCACCAGACAGTACCATACTGGCCAGAGCTACCTGCAGTAACGGCCATGCCTGTGGTGAATAATAATATTAACAATAATCACTACTATGATGTTTCTGATCAACTCAAGGACCAAGAAGCGGCCGCCTCCATAAAGAATTTTTTGATCAAACTCGGAGGGAGATTCTCCGAAACCGAGAGTGGTACTACATCTACTACTACTACTACTTCCACTCCAGATTTCCAGTACCCTCTTGATCAATCATATCAAACCGCGGCCTCATTCGATCATCAATGGCCAATTATGGGCCAGTATGAAGTGGAAGCTAGTGGTGTTGGTCCAACAAGCATGGATCATGGGCTTGAGAAACTGCAAGCTGAGCTAAGCCAGCTGATCTATAGCAACCCAGTTCAAGAGATCTTATTAGATGGTTCGGATCATGACGGTTTCTATGGATCAATGGAGATGGTCAAGGCGGCTGGAAGCAGTATTACTGGGTCTGGGACCAGTACTACTACTAATTCTGTGGACAGTGGAATTAGCTCCTTGCTTAATATTAATTACCCGTCAATGGTTTCCGATTATGGAAACTACCAGCCTCATGATCATCATCATCATCATCAAGATTCTGCTTTTGGATACGTCTTTGAGTCCAATTTAATCAACAGCTAGCTAGCAATGTGTAAATGCATGTGGGATGCTAAAATATGAGATCTTAGAGAGCTAGCTAGCTAGCTAGGGAATTTGTTATGAGGAAAATCTATCATTAATGGAATTTGTTTGTTTTAATTAGTGATCAATCACACCTGCAGTATGTGCTTTCATTTAATTTGACCACATATATTCATCTCTTAATTCTATCCGCAGTCATGATCCGTTTCTTTGATTCTATGAGACAATTTCTTTCTTATATATTCTATCGTTTCATTTTGTTGTATACTTTTATATATATTGAATTATGATCTCTCTCTCTCTCTCTCTCTCTCTATATATATATATGTATATATATATATATATATTGCTTTTGATTGATGGTGACTATATATGCAGGTTTGGAATCCTAGGACACATGAACTTGATATCTATATCCTCTACACAACAACAGCAGTAGTAGTAGTACTTCTTCTGCACTTGCATGGGTACTATTTGGCAGGCACACTTTGAGTGCAGTCATATTTGGGTACTATTATTTTTTACTGACTGTTCCTGAATGATCAGTATTTTATATATATATATATATATATATATATGTGTGTGTGTGTGTGTGTGTGTTTGTGTGTGTGTGTAAACCTTTACGACAAGCTTTCCACTTATTAGTTACCAAGGTCATATTAATAAGAGAACTTCTAATTTAATCCCTTTATTAAAAGTTCGAACACATGGAGCTTAATTGCATGTGTCCCGAAGTATATATCCCAGAAAGCTTCACGAAAAGGCAGCTAGGGAAAAGTGCATGCCCCTTGACGTTTTTGGCGCAACTTGCTCGGCTTGTACCAAAGCAAAGGCATCCAAATCTCTGGCTCTTTCCCCTTATTGTTTTCTCCATGTAATTAATTTGCAATAACAAATCAATAACAAGCTGATCACTACTATATATATATATATATATACACACATACAGGTGTAAATTCCGTATTACACTTTTGCAATTATATATATATATATATCATGTAGTTCCAACTAGAATGAGGAAAAGGTTATAACTTGCCTAGCTAGCAGTGCTTTCGATGTTTATATATGTTCTATTTATATATAATGGGGATGTGAGGTGGCACACTTTTGCTAGTTTTGCTCGATTATTGAAGGATATTCATTGTCCCGGCCGTTGATTCAGCAATCAGATCAAATTCCTTTTGGTTTTTCGCTGTCTGTTTAGATATAATTCATGGGATAAATGCACACTTATAAAAAGACATATGCATACGCATGTACACATATAAAAGTATATAAGCGTGTTGCTGTTTGCTAGCAGATTTAGTAAACTTGCACTTGTGGAAACGTCGACCTAATTAGGGGATTTCCCTAATGTTAATTTTTCTTTCGGCTTTTTTCTTAAATATATATATATATATATATTAATGATGGACATCTTAAGTTTTGAGGCTTAACATGTTAGTATACCTATATTTACATTTTACACACATAAATTGCTACTTTTAATTGATTTCTTGTTTTGATTTTTTACTTTGCTCATCAAAAGTACTGAATTTATGCAGAACGCTTGATTGATTATATGGGAGTAGGAATAAAATCCATAGTAATTGGCTTTGCCAAAGCTCTAATAAGAACCTTAATTAAACTAAAATTTTTAATTATGTGAGTAGGGTTCAAAATTAGAAAATAAAAATGAATACAGTTGATGCGAAAACCTAGAGAATCATGATCATGAACTATAAAAACGGAATATTTTAAATTTACATGACAAATAATAGGCATACAGAAATACAGATTTATATCATATAACAATATATAAATACGTACACACATATATATACATATATATAGTTCGCCTTTAAAGTCTCATTCAGCGTAGAGAGCCGTGACAAAATCATGTACAATTCTGTCAAGGTTAAAAGTGATAACGAATACTAATGTAAGAATCCACTCTAGAATAAAATATTAACCTAAAGTTCTTAGGATGTCTTTTGCTTTAGATTTTACAAAGATACATATAAGTTTCATTGCTAATTACCTAGTATGAGACAAATATTCTATTATATATGTAATACACTTTTGGAATATACATTGCATCGATCTTTCTTGTGTAAAGCATAACCCAGCAAATGGAGACTGTATTTAGTTTTTCGATCAATGTGTTCTCTTCTAATTTGTACCTTAGAGTAAATATATCGAGTTTATATGATTACCAAAGCTTGCGGAAGCATTTAAATATTTGCCTCATATGCATGGTTAAGTTTTGGAAAACTAAATAAAATTTTTGATTCATAGAAATTTTTATGAGATTGCATTGCTTAAATCAAAGTGCATGTTTATGTCATGCTTTAGACGAGATCTAGGAAATGCTGGCTAATTAACAAAGATCCTTAGTATTAAATTCATGTTATGTTAGTTTATGTACTTGACCTATAAAAGTAGCAATGCTTCAAGTTTCACATTGGAGATCATAGATTATTTTTTTAAGAGTACAGGTTTAGGAATTTAAAAGTATTATTTCCTTTAACGATGTTCAATGGTCTTACATTTGCTTTTAGTTTCAATCCCAATTTTGTAGGCAAATACTCTTACAGATTCAGCTGTGTACGTATCTAGAAAATTAAGTACAGAAAATGAGGCAAGGAGTAAATTCGCCTTTATTAAACCGTGGTTGACAAAGATCAGTGTGACCAACTTAGACATACTTAGTCAATGAATGATGAAAACTAAATTCAAGGACAGTTGTCAAAACTAAAGCACGTCAATCATAAAGCAAAACACATTTGGTCAGACTAAACCTGCATACAAGAAATATGTACAAATAATTTAATTCGTCGAAAGACTTGCAGAAAAGGGGCGAAAAAAAAATTGGAAAAGAGAGAGAGAGAGAGAGAGAGAGAGAGAGAGAGAGAGAGAGAGAGTTTTATATGTGTGGATTTGCTCCGGAAGTCAAAAGGAGATAAAAAGGGAGCACTAAGTTTAAAAACAATTGACCAGGTCGGTAATGGCTAGCCTCGGCGGAAATCCAGTTCAAGTATTTGCTCAGTCAATTACTCAATTCTTCAGTAATATATATGTTTGACAATGCGGGATATTAGAAAATTGAATTAAAAAAATAAACAAATTAATTGAGAGTCCAATGCACCATTAATTGTATTAAAGATCAATTTACGTATCAAATTCTCATCGATAAGAAATGCACCATTTATTCTAACCGTTGCCAACGAATGTAATAAGCCTATGATCATTAAATTCCTATAATTTTCAATAGTAAATATTTTTCTTATCTGAAATGAGATAGCATGTACTTTTTCTTTTATTTTGTTGGATTTCAAAATTAAACTACAAAGAATTGTAGTTAATAATCTTTTTCAGCCAATAATATTAATATTATATTGCTATAAATTATTTTCTTTTCTCGCTGGCTGTCCATTATTTATAACATCGCTGTGCATTCCGATACAGACTAGTACCTAACTGTTCATCATGGGTATTAAATTTATTTACTCCGTAAATAAATTAACGAAATCTTCTTTGTGCTGGCTAATTGTTGATCGCAAGCAGTGACATTTTTGCCGATACGTGTTTCATCAGCATTTCGATTCTCTCTGAGGTCATTAAGACTCCTTTCTTCGTTAGGCATAATATTTATTTGAAGGTAGCATTTTTTTTCCCCCTTCATTCTAATATATTTAAGAGTGATAAAATTTTAACCCAAAAAATATTTAAACTTTTATCATGTGTTACCGTAGTTGTATAATAGGTAACTAAATTGAATTATTGAACCGAAGATTTGGATCCCATTGATGCCTCACATTGCTCAGCCGACTTTCTAGAGTATTATGCAACTGAGTGTGACATTACCTCTAACATATAATAAATTGATGTTTTTTTATTACAAAGTAATGAACGAGGGCGTTTTATTAATCGATCCTATGATAGACATATATATATATATATATATATATATATGTGTGTACAGTAGCCTTATAAAGTCAATATAATCTATCTATATTTTCATTTGTACTTTTTTTCTTGAACAACGTAGTCATAAAAAAAAAAAAAAAACAAGAGAAACACGAATCATAATTAAATTAAATCTAAATTGATTAAAGGACTCAAAAGTTTGAAAGACAAAGTTCCACGCTTTGATTTCTCTATTCTTTTGAGGTCAAACGAGGCCAACTCAGTTATTGGAAAATTGATGCATCACATGTAGTTGTTACAAAACTGGATCATTTATATAAATTACTAGTTAATTAACCTTGACTTTTATTAATTTTGTTTAGTAAAAGGCTAATTATTTTTCTTCTTCATCTCGGAATATCCAAATTGACATGTATTAATTAACACTACTATATATTTATTGGTTTTGTCAATATGTGAAGAAACTTCAAAGTCCATATTACTAACACCAACTCTCACATCAATCATTTTTCAAATTTTCAAGATTGGGACAATTTTCTTTTATAGTCACCCATTAACATCTAGGTGGTAAATTGGTTAGNTCATGCATAAAGAGGATAAACTATAGGTATGTACAAAATTAGAGTAGAACAACATTTTATATTTGAGGTACTTGAGGTCTCTTTCTCTGACCATGAGTAGTACATAAAATTTCCATGAAATCTAAGCGAGCTAGTTACAAGTGTCACAAAACAAATTGGCAACATTTTTATGCACTTCGAACCACTCAATGTTCCATGTATTTACAACATGAATTAAACCCATAATTAATAAAGGAAAAGATAAAAACTAATTTTTTGACTCAAAATTCACCAGAAAAGTAGAATTGGCCACAGAGAATATCTCCTATAGAAATCTCTAAATAAAGGGGGGAAACAAAAAAGATTTTGTATTTATAATAAAATAAGTTGTGTAAGCAGTGACATCAATACGGAGAAAACAACCAGTACGGACTGCACAAATAGTGGACTTCAATACCACGCACTGCCATCTGAAAGCATGGTGCTAAAGGCTAACTCTCTGGGAACCTGTAATATTTTATTATAATATATAAAGGTCTGAAAGTTTTTTTTTTTCACCCTTAACAGTTTTACCTCTTTTAAATTTTTTTTCCCAGCTTCTTGTGCATGTTTTAAATATTCACTTGTATTAAATATTAATGGTGTGAAACAGATCTTGGTACTTCTGATCCTATGTATATCAAAATGAGTGAACAATTTGCTTTATATATTTTTTTTTTGAAGGGGCTTAATATTTTGTTCTAATCAGTATATAATGCATATTCAATTTATATATTACTCTCAACTGATAGCTAGTGAGCTGGTTTAGACACTGATCATATAAACAGCTGCTAACTAGCTAGGGCTACAATTAATGGAGCCAAGTTTGAGACTAGGTCAAATTAAAGCAGGTTGTAATTATATACTGGAGCTGGTTAATTTATGAGATATGAGATTAATTCAAACTTGGCTTATTGTTTAATGACTACAAGTTGTATATCATATAGCTTTTTGTAACATTAATTTTAGGATCTCCTCATAAATATCTAGCCATATTTATAGC
>JXTB01000821.1:73014-84732 GCA_002914805.1 Parasponia andersonii | reverse complement strand
TTTTTTTTAAAAAAAAAAATATTTACTAAATATAGACATTTTAAGTTTTATTTTCGGTCAACGTGGATAACTATGGACGATTTATATGGTGGTCATGTCATAATTTTTTTAAATAATATATTTTGTAAGAATTTTTAAAATTAAGTCATTTACAAAATTAGATCTATTTTGTAAATCACCCCACATAGATTTTTTTTTTTTTTTTTAAAAAAACTAAAATGAACTCATATATTTTTGATGATTTTGTTTGTCGTTGCCTTACAGCATGGCGGGTCTTCATCACTAATGACCCTACAGCTTGGACTAAGTGTGTTTTGAACACACAATTGGGACGTTAGTAGTGTTTTGGGTGTAAAACGAGGTTTTAGGAGTATCTTGTAGAATGACTTTTTTAAAACTATCACAATATTAACAACGAGTAGTCAACCAGTGAAAATAGTTTTTATTATCTAAAAGAAGTCATATATTCATGGTCATAAATACTGTAACGATCGGTCACTAATACAATTTCTACTCATGACTAATAGTTTAATATTGGAACATTTCTAAACAAGTCAAGTTAAGAAATAGTCCTATTTAAGTTATTTTGTCCCCAAAATGTTCGAACTTCAGGGAGGGATTTAGGCTGATTAGTAATTTTGGAGAATTTTATTATATTCATAGCAGTTTTTATTAAAAAAAATTGCTAGAAAGCAAATACAATTTTCTGTAACTACTATTCATGAAAAAAGCAACATAGTCGAGTTGGGCCCTGTGACCGATTTGTGGCACGAGTCACTGTTTGGGCTTATATCAGATATTATCGAGCTCTTGAGAAAATTAGTTGAATGAACTGGTTTAAGCAAAGGCATCTATAATTTTAAAAATTTAAAAGTTCATTTTTTTTTTAAACACTAATACATCTGATAGCTAGTTGACCCGCAAGAGTCGTGACTTGCAAGAATTCCACTTATAACTAAAAGTTACGAGTAACAACCCTTTTTTTAAAGCTAAAAATTAACCCCCCCCCAAAAAAAAATACAACCTTATTTTTATATCAAAATTAAAATTACAACATTAACCTCAAGATCCACGTGGAGATTTCTGTTTTTCAATTAAAATAGGGTAATGTCGACTTTTTCAAAGAACTAGTGGCACTCAGCCACCTTCGACAAGAAAATGAAAAGGGTTGCACTATTAGCTGTATTAGCATTCGTAACAGTGGAGTACAGTTTTCACAAGAGTTATGCAGCCAAATACTATTACCATAAAGAGTATATATAACAAATGTCCTTTTTTCATATGAATTTAAAAAATAGCCTTTTTACACCTATTTATTTAAATGACCGTTTTTTAATAGATCAATTTTATGCAAAAATATATCAATTTTATGTAAGTTATATCAATATTTTATTAATATATCAATTTTGATAGTGTTTTAAATTGAATATTTCCTATAATATGATTTATTTTGGCTTTTTTTTTTAATAAATTCGGCCATTTTTTAATTGTGTTTGAAAAACATAACTTTTTTGAATAATGATCTAAACTTTGGCCTTTTGGATAATAAAGCATACATAACCTAAATTGTAGGCCCAAAATTTAGCTCATCACCAAGTCCAAACTGTTATAGCAAAATGTCGAGACCATAGATTTATTGAAAAACTATACCAAATAGGGAAAATTAGGAAATACACGGTAAACACGTAAAATAATTAGATATATACGGTCAAAAAGATATTAAGTCGTCCATTGGTATGCGATTAGTATTTTTAAAAAATAAAATTTAAAAAGCACATTTATATAAAATAAAACGGGGAAAAATGCCAATCACCTTATAGCTTAGTGGTTTTGTTTGTTAGCCCCTTTCTTCCTGTGAAGGGTTCAAACTCCTCTAAGTCTCTTTTCATTTTTTTTTTCAATGTTTTTTTTTGTGTACCATTTTAGGTTTTTTTTTTCCCATTCATTTTGCTTTAATTTTCTTTTCTTTTCTTTCCCTTTCTTTTTTCCCTTTTCTAACTATTTTTCCCTTTGTATTTATTTTTCACTAGTTACCAATAATATTAATTTGAAGGAGTAGTTATTAGTTTCTAGTTTTTTAATGTTTTTTTGGTTCCTTTTTAGTTTTTTTTCCACTCATTTTACTTTTTTTATTTTTTTTTCTCTTTTCCAACTATTTTTCCTTTGTCTTTATTTTTTAACTAGTTACTAAAAATATTAATTTAAGGACTAGTTACTAGTTTCTAGAATTGACTAGTTACTGGTTATCAGTAACTGCTAACTAATAATTATTCTTATAATTGGTAATTCATAATCAAATTAGTAATTTATAACTGACAACTAAATTGATTAATAGTAAATCAAAAGCTATTAACTAAAATGAATATGCTAACTAGAAATTATAATCGAAAACTAAATACTAGTTACTAGAAACTAGTAACCAAAATAGTAACTAAAAACTAGCAACTAAAGTGGTAACCATTCACTAGTCTTTGTAACTGCCCACCAATCTAGAAACTAGTAAGTAAATTATAATTGATAACTACGAAATTAGCAATTGGTAACTAGTAATTAGTACTAATCTAATAGAAACCTAAGCAACTAGATATTAGTAACGAGTAACTATATCGATTGCTAGTATCTAGTAAAAAAATGTAATAACTCAATTAAAAGGAGGGGAAAAGGAAACAAAAAAATGCTTCAAAAAAAGGAAGGAGCATGGATAAAAGAAAAATAGATTAAAAAAATTAAAAACAAAATAGATGAGGTGAGAAGCTAAATTAATAACCAACAACTAGTAACCAGTAACTAATTCTATATTAATAACTAGTAAGCAGTTTATTAAAAACAAAGGAAAAAAATTCAGGAATGAGAGTGAGAGAAAAAAAGAAGAAAAAAATAAAAAGGAGAAAATGAAAAGAATAAAAAATAGAAAAATAAAATAAAAATGAAAAAAGTTGTAGCTCATTATCCCTAGGAGAGGGAAAAAAAAAAAGAAAGAAAGAAAAAAAAGAAGGGAAAAAAGTCGGAATAAGAAGGGAAAAAAGGGAAAAAAATGAAAGAGTGAGAAAAGGAAAAAAATATAAAAAAAAAAAAAATAGAAAAGTAAAACAAAAACCGAGCTAGTAGGATTCAAAACTAAGTAAGGAAAGAGAGAAGAAAGCCTATGTCCACTGTGCTAGAGAATATTTTAAGTTTTCTTTTACACTTTAATTTATATAATAAGTGATTTATAAAGTTGGTCAAAATTATAAAAGTGCCACCATGTTTTGACTCGACATTTTCCTAATTCTTTTAACATTTCTTTGTACCAAAGAGGTACTTCTTTATTGTACTGTATATTTGTAATATTTATTCTTTTTTGACAGTATAACCCTTTAAAACCCTACCAAATACACCTCTAAATCATATCGGAACCCATATTCGGTATTTCCAATTTTCTCACTCATTTTCCATTTTCTCTATGCTTTTCTTGTCATATTTCCTCGTTGAAGAAAATCTCAACCGATTTCTTTGCACGATTCAAAAAATAAGCACAAATTTGTTAATAAATCAAGAACTTGAATTAATAATCGACTTTCACGACTCAAAATCTAGCTTTATTGTCTTCGATTTTGGGTGAGTTTATTGTTTTTTGCTTTGGTTTAAGCTCATTCCTATCGATTTGACTAGACATATACTCATTTGAAAATCACATAAATATATAATATAGCTTTAACATTTTCTCACCTTAATTTGCATTATAAACCTAAAGTTAGACAATTTTGTTTTTGTATAGGTTCATCTCCATTAAAAAAAATTTTATTATCAACTTTTGGTATTTCAAATATTAAAAGCAAGATGTGTCACGACCGAAAATCCAAAGCCGTGACTTTTAGTAATTTGAAATGAAAATATAATAAAATATTAATTTTACAGAATTTAAAAGGAAACAAGTATTAGATAATTTCGTTTTAATCCTCAATCATTATAAATCCTTTATTCATTAAAACACTTACTAATATAAGAGAAATACTTATCAAAATTTAAGAAAATTTCAACTATCTCTTTTAGAACTTGTTGAGAAGTTATAAACTTTGGTAAATTGAGTTTAGCTAAAATATTTAGTTCAATGTATAAAATGTGTTACATAAAATCACTTATTATTTTAAATATTCAATTTAACAAAAAAAATCATCCTCATACATCCACTTATTAATCTTGACCAAATAACTGAACAAGGAAAAAATGATAACAAAGTACGAACACCCGTTAGGGATTTAGAGTGGAACTATCTGTACAAGTTATGTAACTCATCTGACTATCGAGATTAGTATATGTATAAGTTATACAACTCATTTGTATATATCATAAATCAACTATGTATATGAGTGAGCTCTCATCCTCCTATCACGACCTTGTAATACCTCTATAGCAGAAGTACTCAGCATCATGACACTACACGTAGATGCGTCAACAAAAAACTTGTGCAGGGACCTAGGTCTTTTACCTAGTACTGCAATAACTCGTTAGCGATCTAAACTACCAAGATGCAATAATGAAACTTGAGTATGTGATCCTATGGTATGTACAACATGTAACAATTCACAATAACCATGCATACACGAATTAAATCATGTTTTAAAATCCATCTTGGCATTATTCTGGGATTCACTGTAACATGGGCTGCATACCACTGTTTTACCCCATAATTACAATATAAAAATATGTAAAATAATCCATACAGTCTAATCCTAATATAATCCAGCAATTTTCAATAATTTGTCAACCATCGTGAAATCACGATTTTTCATAAACAAGTTTTAATGCAATTATAAATCAAGATATAAAATCAGGTAATTGAACCCCTACCTCAATATAGTAATAATACCAAGTCAACAACACTCGAAAAAACTCATGTTGGTCACTTGGATGTTCGAATGGTAGTTTCCAGATCTTAGTAAATCTATTTGAAAAAATGAATTTTCCACTAGAGCCTTAAATGGAGAAACGGATATCACAACTGGATTCAAAGTATCTAAAAATGTTAGATTAGACATATATTTTATCAAAAACGGGTCTATGTGCAGGACCATACTGTGGCACGCAAAACGATGTAATTTTGTGTCACGAAATTTCAATTTCGTGTCACTATGAAATATAATCATATTTTATATCAAAATTCATGTCTTGACATCACTGAGTCCAAATTCGAAGTTAGAACTCAGTTTCAAGGTCCCGAGCATGAGTTACACTTAAAAATCCGAGAATTACATAAATACCACCTTTCCAAGGAATTTAGAAAAATATCACTTTGTCGATTATTTGCAAAAGTATCACTTTTCTGAAATATTTAGAAAATATTATTATTACAGAATTATTTTAGAAAATATCACTTTTGAAAATAATTTGAAATGGTATCAACTTCACTATCTAATTGTTAAAATGTCATTTCTAGTAATATTTTAGAAATGGATAGTTTTCTAATTTCTGCCTAAGGTCCAAATTTGAATAGTAACAGATTCTAGTCTAATACTATTTAGTTTTGTAAAAATATAACGTTTTGCTCTAAATTAGAAAAGTATCATATTTTTCTATTTAAAAGTTTCTACACTATTGGATACTATTTTTTACTTCTACCAATTGTAATTATTCATGGTTTTTAATCCTTATTCACCTCATATATTTACCTCGACTAAAATATTTACCAGCTAAAAAATTACAAAAATTTCACTTAAATTACAAAAATTTCACTTTTTACATAGTTGATAAAAACAGTAAAAGTGGTAAAAATTTACTAGAAATGAATTTTGATGTGTAACCACTTAAAGGTGGTTGGCGACAACGAAAGAAGACCACACATGCTAGAGGTGTCGAAAACGGAGGTCAGACGTCGCGCTGATGGCCAAAAAACCTCGTCAGAAATGGAATTTTCACGAGGCCACTACGACTTTGTCCGACGTCGAAACAAGGAAAGACCAGTGGCTTGGCTTTGTCTTCGAAATCTCTTCGACGCAGGCTGGCATGTGAGTCCAGGCAGGCGACTGTGGTGATGTGGCAGAGCTCGAATTGAAAGTGCTCCTTTCTCTCTTTTTCTTTCTTCCAAGTCTCTCTTTTTGAGAATTTGAGAGTTTTTAGGGGTAAACTGGGCATTATAGTAAATTAATAAAATATTCCAGATATTTTGAATATTTAATTCTGAAAATATAAAAATTACAAGTTTGTCTTTCCTTGTAACCCTTAAAAAATCAGTTTTTACAAGGTGTATTTCATTTAAGTCATATATATTCTGCTCCCAAAATTTACCAGTACAAGTGTTTACTTTTTGGTACGTGCATTATCTTGTTCATGTAATAGATTTGAGTGTGTTTTCATGCAATATATTTGGGGATGAAACTGTGGCTCACGTTAATCAGAATTTGATATCATTCACTTGTTGTTATAATACTTTGGATTTAGGTTAAATGAAATCTAAAACGAATTTCAGATTTTATAAGTTAGGTTCATAAATTTAATTGTAATATTTCATGGTATTATTTTGGTAGAAATACTCCCCGTTGTGTAAGAACAGTTTTAATGCGTTTTGTCGAAATCATCTAGATTTTTTTTTTGGCATTAGAATTTTAATTTAGATTGTCATTATCCTATTTGGTGTTTTATATAGATGTGACTGGGTATATGAAACACAGTTTATCTTTCATTCACTTTGTTAGCAATAGATGTGGCTAGGTGTATAAGAATCTTATCTGTTATTCAGACTTCCTTGGCTTTTCCACTTTATTATCAATGAAATAAAATAGATTAAATCTACTAGATATGACCAAATGACGATGACAAATTAGATATGGACTTGGATATGATTATGATTTGTGTAATTTTAGGTACAAACCTGTTTTGAGATTAATTCATTGGATGGTGGATTACATGTAGCATTGAAAAAAGTGATTAAGAATTATGGTTTCATTTGTTACGAAATGCTTTCCTTGCATATAAGATGTGTTATTGTATATTGAACTGTAAAAACAAAAACAATACTTATCAAACGCTGCTGTAACTGTTGGAAACTGATAGATATAACTTATTTTATTGTATGTAAGTTTTTGAACTAGGTATATATGATGTCAAACTACATAAACAGAACCGTAATTATCAAATAATGCTGTGCAAAATAGTAGATATAACTTACTTTATGCATATGTAAGTTTTGAACCAGGTATATATGATGTTGAATTGTAAAAGAAGAAACAATAATTATCAATGCTGCTAAACGGTAAAAACTATGAAAACTGGTAGGTATAGCTTACCATATGATATAGATATTTTGATACATGGTATATACTTGGTAGATATGACGATGTTATTCTTCGGGAAGAGAGGTCATTATGGAATATTTGCCATCAAGAGAGCTAAAATATTAACTATGGATGTGAGCATAAAAGAAGTAATTTGGAAAAAATAAAGTTTTTTCGACAAAAAATTATCGTAGAACTTTATTGTTGGGCCGAGGACAAAAAGAGAATGGGCTATGAAAGCGATTCAGAGAGGGAAATTAAGAAAATGAACGAGACAATATACTCGTTTGGTTTAGCTAGTCTAAAAATAATTTGCAATTACATAGTATGTATTGATGACAAATCCCAAAGACAATGCTTTTGATATTTTTAGTTGACATTGATAATGGATATTAAAGTTTCATATTATTTCTTCAAAAGCTTATATCAATAAGATTGGTGTATAAAACATACAATAAGAAAAATTAATGTACTAAGAAAAACATAGCAAAAAAGTGGATAGAATCTGGTATAATAAAAATATGACTGTGAATAATTAATATTGGTATATGAGGTATGGATGTGAATTAAAATATAGACGTAATTAATACGCTCAATAAAAACCATATCTCCTTCCTTTCCTCTAGTAATGGCTCCTCATTAGACAACTTCTCCTCCACTAACAGATTCCTCCCCCCCCTCCCTAGTATGGGTTTTTCTCTGTCTTTTTTTGGTTGTTTTCAATTTTATTGTCAAATAATCCCCCGTATAGGATGTCAGTCTTCCTCCTCGATCTAGATTTGTGGTGACTTATGTTGTTTTTTATTTTTTATTTGTCAAGAGTATTGTTGTCCTCTATATCTGTATCATTTTTTATTCAGAAGTGGAGAGATCGTTGTCATGGCGAATTAGAGTTAGTAGAATCTCTCTTACAGTGAATCAATCAGAGATATCAATTCGAATTGGGAATAATCAAGACGAGCCATTAAAGAGCTCATAGTTTATCCTTCATGTAGTTTTTCTCCAAGATCGGTGTTGGGGATCACCGGTGCTTCGAGATCTTTGAAGGAGTTTTATCTTCAAATTTATGAATTGTTTTCATGATTCTTATTGTAAGAGGTTATATGTAACTCAATTAGCTAACATGACCCATATGTAAGTGTTAATGAAATTGTTTCCTTTCCAAAAACAAAAAAAACTCAATATGCCAGATCTTGATTAAAATAACAAGCAAATACCAAAGCATATACCATGACACTAAATCAATGCAAAACATAAAAAGTAAAGGGAAAAATGTGTTAAAAAAATACATAAATTAATGAACAAAAGAAACTGATTACAAAAAAATTCCGTATTAACACCACCAACTTGGTATATTTGAAAACTAACCATGAAAAAAAAAATCCTTATAATGTTTTATTCATGATCAAGAAACTTTTTAACTCCTAAAATTATCATTTAAAAAAAATGCACAAAAAATTCATTTCGGCCCAAATTAGTCTATGCATGTCATTTTCTCTTTCACCTAACTGGCTCAATGTTTGGGCTAGAATCTCATTGGATTGATTGGATTTTTTAGAAAAGGACATGGACAAGACTATTTTGGGCTAAATAGACTTTTTTTGTTTATTTTTCAAAAATAACATTTTAAGGAGTATTAACGACTACTTGACCTATGGCCAAGCATGAAAATGTCCCAAATAATAGTTTTGTTATGGTCAACAAGCGCTTATCTTATGTTAAGAAGTTCTTAATACTCTTAAAAATGTCATTTTTAGAAAAATACACAAAAAAGTCATTTTCACCCAAGTTAGTCCTATCTTGTCATTTTCTCCTTTCTATGAAACTTTTAACTAAATAACTTGATTTTCAAATAACTTGGACAATGGCCCAGAATATGTGGTTCCTAATTTGAAAATATCTCACATTTACTTAGAATTTTTTTTAAAAGTGTATTTAGAAAAATACTATTATTAAAATATAAGAAAAAAAATCATTTTTTCTTTCAAAATAACCAATTAGGTTACTTAGAGTAACCAATTAAGTAACATGAGGTATCTAATTTGGTTGCCTGAAGTAATTGGCCGGATATCTTAAGTACTTCATCAATTGGTAAAAAATATATTTTTCTAAATATTTTTCAAAATGTTATTTTATTAAATAAATCCAGAATTTTTCTTCTTTCTTTCTTTTTCTTCCAATTTTTTTTTGGTTAATTTTGGCTTTTAAATTCAATTTTCTTTTTTTTTTTTGTTTTTTAAGGTTTACTAAATTGGGCTCTGCTTATGACCCAATATGTGAGATGGGCAGATGCTATTCAAATCTTATGGGCCTAAAATACAGTCAATGCTCATATAGACATTTTTCCTACAACTAATAGTTGCATTTTCGGCCAGAGTCGATGCTCAAGTGCTTCGCGTGATGTTTGATGATAGAGTTCGATCGGTTCTTTCATTGAAGCAAATTAAGGACTAACTAGAATTCAATTTAAAGAATTTTCTATGAAAAAGTAATGAAATAATTATGTAAAAAATGAAATGGTAGTATCAATCAATATACTCAAAATAATTTGCGTTTCCGCTATTTTAGATGAAAATTGTTTTTTTCTTTGAAAGATGAATTGTTCTTCTTGTTGAAGTACTCTTCATATTTCTTTTATTAATTCGTATACGCGTTATTTGGAAGGGTTTTTTTTTTTTTTTTTCCCTTTTTTCCCCTTTAAAGCTCCAATATTGGGAAAATAGCACGTACGAAACAAACTAATCAATTAAACTAACAATCATGCATTAATTAAGAGAAAATTCCTTATATTGATACAGGTTATAAATTATCATCTGAACGGTGATCTCTCATTTGGTAAGGAGCAAGGATCTGTTTGTAAAGTTAATAAATTGAACAAATCGAAATATGTAATAACTAAGCGGGATACTAGGGATATCATAGCCATTTGGGAAGCAATAAAGAAAGCTAAATGTTGGGAAAAGGATTACACAGCTTTGGCCGTTGTACATTTATGCATTATTCAAAGAACCTCTTTTTGTTACAGCCTGAAGTTTCTCGGAACCCAACTAAAAGTTCTTTTGGGATTAAAGTCAGTCCAAACACTGACTTAAGCTTCCCAACACCCAAAAGAAGAAAAGGGTGACCAAGTCACTCGTATAGGCCCAATTAGTCTACAACACAACGAAAAAGGTTGCACATATAATTGCTCAATCCAAAAATATTGTATTGGAAAGATGATGTAGGATAGAGTACGAATATTTGAAATATAGGTCATTTTGCCTTGATGATGTTTCTGATCATAAATGAAAAGTCAATGTACTATCCATGCTTATTTCATATATATATATATATCTGACAATTATTAATGACTTATGCTCAATTCTCTAACTTAGTGTGCCGCTATTGATCAAGGAACATATCCTGCAAATGGATGCCCTCAGCCTGGAAAATAGACCCCTTTGCCAATAAAATATATGCATGCGCATGCAAATTATAAATTGTATGTTGTCTTGACTCGTAATAAGTACTTAGAAACACTCTTAGCTTCAACGTGGATATAACCTTGGGACAAATGAGTTACTCAATAGTGTTGAGCTTCTTGTGTGTGTATTAAATATTTATCTTCGAGAAAAGGTATAGAGGTTTGCTTTTTGATAATCTAATTTATTCGAGGATTTGTAGAATTTTTTTTTTTTTTCAGTTGTTTACTTTGTGTATCTTTTAACTTGGGCACTTACTTTTCAATTATTTTCCGAGAAATATTAAATGATTTTGTATTTTATCGTTTTACCACGAAATCCTTGTGTTCTCAGAAATGTGAGAGAACTCCTCTAATTTAGATTTTTAAGTAGGATGAATTGTAAAAAACAAAAAATTCTCTAAAATTTGAGTATTTTGTAATTTATATTCTAAAATTTGGACTTTGTAAATTAATATTTTAAAATTAAAAAATTCTGAAAATTAATACATTATATTGACATTTTGACTAATTTTAGTAACAAAAATAATAATAATATCATCTAATAAAACTGGATTAATTCTTATTATTGTCCCTAATTATAATGTTATTATTGTCTTTTTAAAGTTATTTAAAAAGTCAATTTAGGATATTAATTTTCAGACATTCTTAATTTTAGGATATTATTTTATAGCGTTCAAACTTCAAGGTTTAAATTAAAGAATATCCAGACTTTATAGAATTTTTTTACAATTTACCCTTTTAATTATTAAGAAAATCCTCGGATTTCTACCAAACTCCTTGTATATTTATATGGCATTTTGACGTTTCTTGTATGTCTTTATTACAAGTGAGCTCTTTTAATAAAGGGTTAAGGGTTAACTGCCAAAAAACAATACACTAAAGAACGGAAATCTGTATAATAAATCTCTAGGTTTGATGTGTACAAAATTATGTCTACACAGGTAAGATTTCTTAAGATGTTTACCTTCTCCTACTAATTTCAAATTCTAGATGATTTTATATAAT
>JXTB01000821.1:61676-71820 GCA_002914805.1 Parasponia andersonii | reverse complement strand
AGGATTTGTATTCCTTAGTTATATATGGTTTGCGTAGATGAATTACGTGTGAATTCCAAGGGAACTCCGTGTATCATTATCACATTATTTTACTTTTTTTCTGAGGGATTTATTGTACTTGTTATTTAAGACCTACTAATTGTAATTAAAATATACGTTATAAGACATTTTTTCTAACCTTTCTTTTCGATGTCTCTATATATAATGTAAGGGTGATTACGGTCTAATTATGATGTTGGTGTTCGAGTGTTTGTCGAGAAACAGCTTTATTAATCAAGGGTTTTCATGTCTGTGAAACTTTTCCAATGTCTTCATAAAAAGCCAAATAATAAGCAGATTGCTGACCTTAACACTGCTTTAATGAATAGTCAAACTGTTAAGTTTTATCTTTCTAGCTTAAAGGTTCTAAGCAGTCTAATTAGTTTTTCCTTAAAAAATGTATCAAAGGGAAATTTCTTATTTAAATATTATCTCATGTAATATCACAAATTTTTTAATTCTCAAGTTGGAAAGAGACCACTGGGACAATAAAAAAGGTTAGTACTTAACATATGATATATATATATATATATGTAATATTTGAAAATCAATAGACGACCATTTATTATTAGAAAATTATATTAATCTAAGTAATTTTAATAAATATATAATTAGATTTGGATTCTCCAAAAACGTTATAATGGCTATGTTCCATCTGCGGCCCCGGATATTCCCAGCGTTGAAGATGTTGATTTAACACAAACCGTGTCGACACTTGAAATTAATTAATTGAAACATAAGCAAGGAAGATTTAATACTAAAATTAAGAACATGATTAAATATCCCGATATGAATCAAACCTAACCAGATCTCGAGCGATGATCGCTGCGCTCGAATATCACTTAGATATGTGCACAATATAAATACATATATTTTTTTAACTCAAAAAATTTATAAATATTTAATCATATATAGATATAATATTCATCCTTTTATTTTAATGTATTTATCATGTATATTTAAAATTCGGGCTCTTGAACTTATAAATATTAGTCAACAATAACATGGAAATCGACCAAAATTCTACTTCTTTATGTTAGTTTTAGTTCTAAATTCTAATT
Source organism: Parasponia andersonii (assembly GCA_002914805.1). NCBI lineage: Eukaryota > Viridiplantae > Streptophyta > Magnoliopsida > Rosales > Cannabaceae > Trema > Trema andersonii. The sequence continues at coordinate 70,720 of JXTB01000821.1, read as the reverse complement.
TATATATTAATATTCTTCTATGTTACTAATTAATGAGAAGTACCAAACTTCTCACATGCAAGGGTCATGGGTCGTTTAAGTTTGGAAGCAATAAACCAATAGATTTGAGAACTAGAAAGATTATAAATATGTTATATATAGTAATACTCAATATATACATATTTTTTGTATATAGGAGTACAATTCTTAGTTCAAAAAAATTATGTCTCTAACCGGTATTTCATTGTTCAGTATTATGGATAATAATACATTATTAATAAATGTCAACAAAGGGGTGGCAATAATATTTTATAATATTCCCTCCCACATGGCTCATGCAAATATCTAGCTCTGTAATTGGATATTATTTCTCCCACGATAAGAGATGATTAATTAATTATCTCAAATACATATATAGGTATATTTATTTATTGATGTGATAGTTTTCTCAAATACTCAGGGAATTGCCGCTTGTTGCTGTGAAAGTATTAATTTTCTCAAAATTAACGGGACGAATCATGATATTGATGACGATTAGCTTTAAAAACAAATTATGGCAGTGAATTTGATCAAAACGGTGATTGGTGAGAGACCAATTAAAAGAGAACCCCGAAAAAATGAAAAATAAAATAAAAATCTGATCGTGTTAGAAGGAATATTTTTGTGGAAAACACTTGTACTTTTGACTTTTTCCTCTCCCATAAAATTTTTCTGTCATAGTCACATGCTAACTACTTGAAGTTACCAGTTTAGTGAGAATTTTCTACACGCAAACTTACTGAAGAAAGTTTACTTGCAGACAAACACTTCATGCTCTGAGCCTTTGACAAAAAAATAAGAGGTAGAAAAATGGGGAAAACAAAAACAAAACATTAGATTCATCTTTGGTAGAGTAAGATTTCTTCCAATTACAAAATAACAAGATGTCAAAATTAAGAATTTAACGAGCACAAGATTACCATTTTAGATTACACAAGATAACACAAGAATCTGTTAGAAACTATAAGTCATGACCACCCCACAATCACAATTTAATGGAAGAGTGATATTTGGTTTACAATTAATGCTATAGTTTTTTGGTTTTTCATTTGGAAATATCATTGTAGGGACGTCATTTTAGAAATATCTATTTATATGTCTTTTCGAAAAAATAAAATAGTTACTCTCTCCCTCTAACTGACGCGCATCATGCAAAGACCACGTTTCATACAATCTCTGGCCATACGGCCGTATACATAACTATACAATAGATGAATATTGCAGGAAAAATATATTTTTTCATTTTATTATTTTCTGATCATATATATTTGATTTGGTGTAAAAAAAATTTGAAAAAGTAGTTATCATATAGTCGTAACCACACCTCATTTTTAATATTAAGGTTTAAGATGTATAGAAAATAGTTCTAATAATACTAATAATAATTTGAAGAAGTCTTTGTGGTTTTGATTATTAGATAGATATTTTCTATAGAAAGAATCTTTTGACGCTAATTTCTTTCAAGGATAATAATTCTTTTTTCTCCTTTTGAAAAATTCTCTTTGAGACTTAATCGGAATAATGGGGTCATATATGGTTGGTATGCATAATAGTTAGTTAGTATGAGTACGTGACCATATAACGTTTTGGACCTATTTAACTAATAGTTCAAAGACATATAAAATGAGATATATGTCAAACTAATTAACAGTCCTTACAGACCCCATACATGATCTAAATAATGAAAAGAAATAATCATTTTGCGAGGTTTTTTTTTTTCTTTTTTTTTTTAATTTCATATACATGTTTATCCGCATACATATAATATGCATGTCGATCTTTGGCAAATTTTACATCTCAAAACCGAGAGATCACTTATGTCAGTGATCAGCAGTAACATGGCTGTATTGTAAATGTGAACGTTAAATTAATTTCTTGTGTAGCCATGCAAATATTATAAGAGAATTCCATTCAAGTATGGCGAAAGTTGCTTTAAGATGAGTATAGCTTTCTACAGTCACAAATCTAAAAAGGAACAAGTGCTATGCTATTGGCAAACATGCTTTTGGTTTCCTCGAAAGTAAGTTACATTTCAAGGACACTTTTAATTGGACAATTTGGCACAAAACCGCGTGACCATCTTCTATAGGTACAAAAGAAACTTTTTATATATGAACTAAAATTAAACCCCCAGAAAGTTCAATACCCTTTTAGACTTTTTTGATTTCTTGGAAGAAACTCTTCCTCATAATCACATTGCGTAGTTGGTGACGCCCGACTTTTTGAACAATATCCCAGACAAGTTCAACTTTTTTTTTACATGCATAGTTGAAGAGAGAAATTAGAAATAAGAAGAGAAGTGCAGAGTCTCCTAAGGTATCTTTGTCTCAGCTCAAAAAGGTATATTTGGTTAACAAAGGATTTTTGAACCCTAAATCCTAATACAAATAATGATCTTTTTGACTCATTGCCTCTGACCCACGTTAAGGCAGCAAAAGTACTAATTATACCAACCCATTATTATTGCAATATCTTCCTTAATATCCGTCTCTCCTATTCATACGAGACTTTAAAAAAAATGTGAAAAGACTCAAATATCATAGATAGCTAATAATAAAAAGGTCGGTTGTGACACGATAAGTGGATATAATGGAACAATCGGCCGACGTCGGCAGCACCATGAGCCGCTAATCTCGCCGGCGCGCTATTACGTATGCAAGCAAATATATGTTTGTTTTCATACGTACACATGTCAATTAATAAAAATAATTTTTACTAGTGAAAGACATTATTGTTTTTTTTAATATATAGTCACATTTCATTGGATAAGTAAATGATAATAATTACATTATCTTATCTTCTTCTTCTTTTAACAAGAATAGTATAGAAACTCAAACTTTTACAGAGTGATGATATATTGCTAATTAAATTCACTTCTGATCCACAAAGGGATAGAGTGCAGGACAATCTCTAGCGATTCTCTACTCTTCAATATGATCACTAAACACATTTGAAAAAGAAAGAAATTAATTAACTTACCATGAACCATTGTGTGATTTTGGCAAAAAAGAAAAGAATAATAACAAATCATGTTGATATAATCACCGAGTGGTATGGTATTAATTATTAACGTGTAATAATTCCCCACCAGGCTACCGTTCTTCGGGTTCGCGGTCGACACCGTCGAATGATAGCCGGAAAACCCACTTAGTGATCGACTTTCTTCTTGAGTTTTTGCTTGTGTTTGACTGAGTGTTCCTATTGCTCCGGTTGAACTCTGCCACAAAGGCCTTCAACCTTTGCATTGCGAGCTCCAGGGTTTCCTCAGACATGTTGGCGAAGCAAACTCGGAACCAACCCGGTTCGGTACAATGACACGACAAACCGGGTGAGATGTTGAGCTTTACGTCGTACACGATCTTCTTCCAAAGCTCCATTTCAGCTTCGAAAGTGTTTGACTTGAGAAGGTTTCTCATGTCAACCCAACAAAACAACCCGGCATTGCTCTTTAGGCAGCTTATCCCGGCCTTTTGAAGACCCGAGACAAGCTTTTCATGTCGTTTCTTGAGTCTCTTTTGGTTCTCGGAGATGTACTTCTTCGTAAATTTCTTGTCCGAGAGCATAGCCGAGAGAAGGTACTGAGTTTGAGAAGAGACCAGTCCGAAGCTCGACATTTTCGTCGCGGCGGCCACGACCATCTCGTCGTTTGAGTAGATTGCTCCAATGCGAAACCCGGGGAGACCAAGGTCTTTGGAAAGGCTATAAACGACATGAACTTGGTTACGGATGTTGTCGTTTTTCCTCTCCTTGAGAATTTCCATGACGCTAACGAAACCAGGGGAGCTGAAACACGTCCCGGAGTAGATTTCGTCACTGATGAGATGAATTTCTTTGGCTTCAATGAAGTTAAGGAGGAGGTTCAACTCATTTGGTGTGGTAGTAATGCCCAAGGGATTAGAAGGGTTTGTGACCAAAACGCCTTTGACCCTCAAATTACGATTTTGGGCATCTTGGTAGGCCTTTTCTAGAGCATCTTCAGTGATTTGGAAGCCATTTGTGCTTGTGCACTGAATCGGTACTATCTCAACTCCGGTTCGCCACTTGAGATCTCTATCGAATCTGCAAAATTAAATTACAAGCAAGATCAGCAGGAGAGAAAAAAAACTTTTTAATTTTCTTTTAAATGATAAGTGTGTAAATGTGACATGAGACGTAATGTTTAGGTGAAGTGGATATGTAGTAAGATTATATAGATGACAAACTAAACTCACCCAGGGTAGTACGGAGTTGGGAGAAGAAAGGCTTCACCGGGGTCGGCCAAACAGAACATGAGGGTCTCGTTGGCTGAGGTTGCACCCGCGGTTAGGACTAGGTGGTCCGGTTCAAACGTTACTTTGTTTCCTCTTATTTCGGACATGAATTCTACCAATGCCTGTAACAAAATATGCATGAACTATTAGACAAAAATCATTAAATAATTAAGATAAAAAAAATTTCAATTGAATTAATTAATTAATTACCTTCTTAAATGCGGGAAGGCCGTGATAATCTTGGAACAGAGCAAGCTCTCTGAAAATGGATTGACCATTTCTCTTGAACCCAGCTGCATCCGGGTTCTTAGCTAGCCATGACTCGAGAAGGTCGAAAGAAAGCTGCCCAAAAAAAGAAAAAGAAAAAGGTTAGATATTTGGACTACATTAAATATTTGTACTCAAAATTTTTGTACTATAGTAATATTTTTGGTACATATGTATAGTACTCGTTTTCTTACCTGATTTTCTGCAAGACCCATCTGGATAATCCCTTTCGGATTGCGGATTTCATCATAAGGGTTATTCTCATACTCTTGCCATCCTAAGAAGTACGAAGAATCTTGGCCGTGTGCCTTGCATGCGGCTTTTTCAGATAACAACCTCATTTTTGGAATATGGTCTCTTCGTTATAATCTATATGAACAAACAGAGGAATTACTATATATAGAAAGAGAGAAAATGTAGAAGAAGAATATGAGAGAAGACTGTATTAGTGAGAATGGTTATGATGTGTTTGGAGTGGAACGAGAAGTCTACTGCAAACGTAGAATATATATAGAGGCACATAAAGGTTTTTAAATTAAATAATAATTATTCTTTTTTTTTTTTAAAAAAAAAAAAAAAGCAGACATTTGACTAGAGGGAGAGCTTCGCATTTATGTATTAAATAGAATTATAAGCATAACTAGACAGATGTTATAAATTTAACGCGCTTTGCCACCGCCCCCGAGTTGAAGTACTGAAACTCTAATATGTCCCAACTTTGTACTCAATAGGCAGAGTAACACAAAATACTATATTTGGAAAGTGTCCTCCACAACCTACAAGCTCGCGTGGGCTTACTTAAGTGTTTATCATTAGTGTTTTTTTTTTCCTTCCCTAAAATCATGAAAAATAAAATAAAAATGAAAATGGGTTTTGGAGATTATTAGAGATGTAATAGAAAGAGTAGGAAAGCCTTTGTCGACATCAAATCTCATAGAAAATGGCTAGTGACCTAAGTGGTCCAAGTAAACTAAGACCTAAGAGGTGCAACTCTACCCCATATGCTTCCTGACTGTACTAGCCCCCATCTAATCTGTGTCGGCTGGCCAATTTCTTTACCTCTCTTTAGGCCTTCCATTAGTGCTTGTTTTCTCACTATAATTTTTTCCCTTTTCATAAAAAAATATGTGTATGTATATACATATATTTGGGGTTCATAATCTTCTCCCAGCTCTCCAGCAAACACCCTTATGTGGGTGTTTGAAAGTCAACCTTTAAGAATCTGTTGGGAACAAAATGTTGTCACCTTGTGCAAGAAGATTTCACCAAAACTATGTGGTTTGTTATTAGACTATAAACCAAGTCAGTCCAAATCAAACATTGACATAAATATATAATATATTTATTTATACACTTCTTTAATCTTATTATATATCGTTGAAGTTTATTATTATTACAAAAAAAGAAACAAATATAAATTTACGTGTAAGACCACTCTTTATCTCCTTTGGGTTAAGGGTGAACGTTATATATGTTGATAAAGGTTGTAAGAAATTATAAAATTACCTTTATCCATTCTTAAGTTAAAATTTAAGCTAGACTTTCCAATTCTACGTTAACCCAAATACAACAAAGTTTTGAGTAAGGTCGTTGCTCGTAAAGTAGTAACACCAATTTAGAATTTTTATGATAATACGGTTAATACCTGTCTTAGGACGGTGGAGTTGCGTGGTGATCCTTTGAAACTGAGGTTTTGACAATATAATGCAAAACGGTAAAACCAAAAAATATAAAAGTTATATGTGTCGAACAAAGAAGAAGTTGGTGAATCAATATATGGGACAAAAAAAATATCAAAGACAGCAATAATGGCTTTAACAGAAACTAATTTCCGCCCTTTGTTTTTGGCTACCTGATTTTTTTTTTCAATCGGTGCAAGCGAGTCACATGGAAAGGATAGTAATTATAAGCTATATATATATATATATATAAAATAAAGTGAAAGGCACTGCATAGTTCACTTGAAGTCACAAACAAACTCCTTTTTTAGGTAACAAAAGTGATTAAAAAGAGAGAGATATGTGATGATCTGCTTTTTTTTTCATTATTATTATAATATTGTCTTTCAACAAAAATTTTAACAGGGATTTTGGGTAGGTAAGGTGGTAGAGAATAGCGATGGGCCAATGGTGGCAAAAGCAAACACTACCGCGCTCCCAGATTTGAAGACCCTTTTCTTTTGTCTTTGGCTTTTGTTTAGCATATCTTTTTTCATTTTCTTCTTTTTAATATCGTGTTTATGAGAATATGAATCAACAAAAGTGATAGACAGCTCATGAATGATAGCTTAGCTTCGCTTAACAAGAATTTAATTTGTTACAATTGATCTTTCTCTTTGGTGTTGAGGTCGAGGCATATATATTATAATTATTTTTGCAATATGGTCTTTTTGCAATGCAAAAGGGTGGGGATAGCGTCATTGCCTAGCTACTATGAAGTAATTATGAAAACCCGTGGCCCGTGTGGACTTAGCTAGAAGAATCTTATGGTAAGTTTGTGTAGTGATTGTGTAACATATTCATGGAGGGGACCTTTTTGAATTTGTTTACGTAAAAATTCTCAATACTACTCTTTAATCGGCTCATATATATACATATATATATACACACACTTTGACGTGCTCACTTGTTTGGTCAGCGTTTGACCATAGGGAAATATTAGTCTAATATTTATAGCAGTTGATTCTGTGATAGTGATTGATTGGCATGCTTTAGAAGAAATTTAGAGTTGTACTTAATGAAAACAACTACACAACTTAACTAATTGCTTGTTAGCCGGAATTAATAAATTTACGTGTGTGATTTGTCGATCAACCATGCATGTTGAAAATAACCTATAGTAGTACTATTGCAACAAATTCATCTATATATATATATATATAGGAAAATTAATTTTAACGGATGAATAAATATTACAATCTTTCGAAAATTTTGAGAAATAACATAGGGTTGAAGATTTTTACCCTAAACTATTACTCCCGAAGAGGAGTAACTGATCATCTATTAATCTAGCGCGCTGTCTATGGTACGATATGTGATTTTATAGAAGAGATGTCATGTGTGGTGCATACATATAGATTATGGTCAATATATGGGTCACTAGTTTTGCTATATTAATTCTAGCAAATAAAACTAACAGTTTAAATTGGTAATGGATATTACTTTACTTTAAATAACAGGTGTTCCACACTGGCCATCTATTCCATTTTAATGAAAGAAAGGATATACGTGTTTGATTCCACAGCCAATAATTCAGCGAACGATATCATGACTGACTCCATGGTAACTTTCATCAGTACATATTTATGAACGAGAGGGTAGGTATTGGACTGTAAAACCAATAACAGGTAGCTAGGAGACTATTAGTTAGTTAAAAATTTTTAAAAAAAACTTTAAGTAAATGACCGTAGCTATATTATGGGAAAAGGAGTTGAAAGTTCAACGATCGAGAGATATGTAATTCTCTTTGTCACACACATTATTGTAAGAGAAAATGTCTCATTTTCCTAAAATAGATTTAACCTAGTAACTGTTCATCACTGCACATTTAGTCCATTTGGGCTGGTAAAGTTGTATTTTCTTAAGCAATGAACATTCATCTTTAAAGTACTTCCTTCCACTATTTAACTTCGGTCTCTCATGGATAGTGCTGATCTACCTGGGAGGGGATCCAGATCCTCCTTCAAACTTTCCTTCCTCTATTTAACTTCGGTCTCCCATGGATAGTACTGATCTACCTGGTCTACCTGGGAGGGGGATCCAGATCCTCCTTAGGACCTCTCTGGTAACCGATAGGATTTTCTTTTCATTTTTTTTTAATTTTTATTTAATTGTCTTTTCTCTTGAATAAAGTAGATTCTGATCTTTATGATGAATTTTGTCCCACTTTCTATGTGAGTTTAGTTCCAGATTTGGAATAGTCTCCACGAAAAATTTGTCATTAGATCTTTCAGAAAAGCAACTCAAGAGATAGAGGATAATTTTTTTTGGTAGGATTTGAAGTATTTCATCTTAAAATCTCTTATCTATGGATCAAATTAAGGGATTATTCTGACATTAAATATATTTTGGTTAATTATTTTCCCTCTTCTTCCTAACATCTTAGTTAATCATGTTTTTTCGATCAAATTTCACATGATGTACCTAAATTAATATTTATCTTCAGAGTGGAGGTTGAGCTTGTATTTGGTTAGAGAAAATCTCTTCTTCCATATGTATTTGTTATTATAAAAGTTTCTGCCTTTTTAAATAGTAGGTTTGTTTATCTCAATTAAAAAAAAAATCTTTTAAGGTATTGTTGGATTCCACAACAAATCGCAAAGTTATCTGATACGAACCCTGCCAACTTATGACGAAACCCGAAACAATGATGATGCTTAGGACCATTCTACAATCAGATTCGGATGGAACACCTCGACCCAACACTTATAAAGAGATGTGAACCTTGGTATAAAGGAAGACGCCACAATCAAGGATGGAAAACTCGATTGATAAGTCAATGGATGAACGC